>JASDQU010316397.1:2944-13335 GCA_032191745.1 Picea mariana | reverse complement strand
GCTATGCAATGTGGTTTACAAGATAATCTCCAAAGTCATAGAAAATAGACTGAAACCCCTCCTACCTACACTGGTCTCACAAGAATAGGCAGGATTTGTGGAAGGAAGGCAAATAATGGACAACATCATCTAGGCCCACGAGATCATTCACACTTTGAAGCTTCAGAAGAGAGGGGGAATAATCATACAACTAGACCTAGAAAAAGCTTATGACAAAATTAGCTGGCACTATATGGTCAAGACTTTGAAAGCCTTTGGTTTCACCCAACATTGGATCAGCTGGATTGTCAGTCTCGTATCCACAACAAGCTACTCGCTACTAATCAATGGAGCCCCTACCAAACCTTTCTGGCCTACAAGAGGTATCAGACAAGGAGACCTGTTTCCCCCCTTTCTGTTCATTCTGATGATGGAAGGCCTCAGCCAGAGCATAAAGAGTGCAACTGCAACTAGGGAAGTAATAGGTCTCAAACGCTTCAAACATTTCCTTACTTCAATACACCAATAGTTTGTGGATGATACCTTACTCCACGGAATACCCACGGTCAAGGAAGCCAAAGCCTACAAGCGAATCCTAGAAGATTTTGGGGAAGCCTTGGGCACTGAGATCACCCACCCCAAGTCGATGATCTTCTTCTTCAATACCAACCCAACTATCCAAAGGAATTTGACCAACATTCTGGGATTTGAATGAAAAACACTACCAACAAAGTACTTGGGGGTTCCACTGACAGACAAAGCATACAAAATGTTGACTTGGGAAGGAGTAATAAATAAGCTACAGGAGTAGGTAAAAAATTGGACGTACAGATCCCTCAATCTAACCGAAAGACTGATCCTAACCAAGTCAGTTTTACAAGCTATCCCAACCTTTATGATGTCCGTCTTCCCAACTCCACAGGGGATTCTACAAAAAAAGAGCCATCCAAAGGGACTTCCTGTGGCGAGGCGCAGAAACAAAAAAAAAATGGGCTCTGGTGGCTTGGGAGAAAGTCTACAAGCTAAAAAACAAAGGAGGCCTGGGGCTACAGGACCCACAAGTGACCAATAACGCATATGGGGTGAAACTCTGGTGGTGCTGGGTCAAAGAAACTACTACACCTTGGGTAAACCTTTGGAAGGAAAAGTATGCCCTAGACATTCGCGACCAGGAAAAAATCCGCTTCGGAGGCACTAGGGAAGGTTCATCCATTTGGAACCTAGCCTAGCACAACAAAGCCTGGATTCAGACACATAGCTTCTGGGAAATTAGGAATGGCAGAACAACCTGATTCTGGGAGGATGCTTGGAAATAGGAACTGAGAATGGAGAACCCGGGCAGAGAGGTACTCCAATAGGAGCTAATAGCACAAGGCAAAACTAATGTCTACCAATAATGGAAACAGGAAATGGACCGCAACAAATGGAGAATCTGGGACGAGATCAACCCAGAAAACAATGATCCACCCACAAGAACAGTAAAAGAGGTGGAGGAGGAACTGGGAAGATGAAAAATAGTAATCAAGGAAGGAGAGGACCAGTTGAGGTGGGGACAAAAAGACAGTGGGTAATTCAACCTGAAAGAATTCCAACACTATATCGTGGACCTGGACTAAGAAGACCCAGTGCAACACTGGGAAAAGCTATGGAACAACCCCCAATGGCCAAAGATAAAAAATTTCCAATGGTTAATACTACAAAATTGCATTCTAACTTGGGAAAACCTAAGAAAAATGGGATTCACAGGTCCATCAATATGTCATCTCTGTCAAGCCCAGGAAGAAACAACGAACCACCTCCTTGACGAATGCACCTACACTATAGAACTCTGGGACTGGGTGGCAAGTATCTTCCGCCAGTCAAACAGGATCCGAAGGAACATTGTTGCAACCATCAATCTCTAGAAAGAAAACTACAGCGAACAATAAGAGGTGAACCTCTGTTGGATCCTCATCCCATGAATGATCATATGGTGGATATGGAAGGAAAGGAACCGATGCATTTTCAGAAACCAAAGCTAGCAAGAAGGGAAGATCAAGGAAACAATAATCTCCATGACACGAGATATGGTGCAATGCCACAACTTCCAGGTAGGTAGAGCGCAACCCATGGACCAGGATTCCCGAGTCCTAGAGGCCTTCCAGCTGAACAATGGATGCAACCCCAATCAACTCATACGGTCACCGCAACTCCAAATAGGTGAGCGCAACTGGAATCCACCACCTTCAGGCTCCCTCAAGTTAAATTTTGATGGTGCGGCGAAAGGCAACCCAGGGCGAACATGTTTGGGCAGAGTAATCAGGGATAGTAAAGGAAACATCATCTGACTATACGCTGCAAGTCTGGCAAACTAAACCAACAATGCCATGGAATTTGGAGCCCTGGAGACTGGCCTGGAGTTCTAAATCGGGAGGGGATGACAAACGCCATAGTGGAAGGAGATTCTGTGCTGGTTATCAACACAGTAAGAAAAATCCAAAACGATACCAGAATGGGTAAAATCCAGAGGCATTAGTGATTGGCTTACCTACTGCAAAAAATCCAGGAGCACTTGCGGACAGGGATCACAGTGGAGTTGCGCTGGGTTCGAAGGTCAGCAAATGGACTGGCGAACAAAATAGCGAATGAGGGGGTCGATAACAAAGGTCCAGAACTGGACACAATTTGGAGAAACATCCCGCAAGGTCAATTCTGAACAGATTGCACCCAACTTGCGGCAAAGGACTGTGACAACAGTAGTAGTATGGAAAATCACTTCAAGAATGGAGGCATAGTAGGAATTGAAGGGAATGTAGGTACCAGGCAGAATCCAATAGCCCACCAATCAAACAAGGTTACACATGCAGATACAGATCACACATCAGGCGAAGACATGACACCACAGTCCTATCAATAGAAAGAAGTACAGGGGTTACCCATGGGAAAGTAGAACAGATAACCCGCATGCGGCGAAGGACGAAGGATGAAAGGGTTCACCGGGGTCAAGTCAGGGTACACCTCACCCAAGTACCGTTATGAGGCGAGGAAATGAATGGCGTACAGTGTACATGGAAAACCATTGGTGCAGGGATTACGATAATGACATCAAGTGCACACGCTCCAGAACAGAGGATACGGACCAGAAGGACAACCTTGATGAGCAGGCCATGATTGCAAGGAAGGGACCGCATCCGAGTTAGCTCCATAAAAGAAGGTGTAATAGAAAGAACTGCAGACTGGAGCAAAGAAATCACAGGAGCCACCTTACATACCAGAAAAAGGTGAAGCAAAATAGGAGAAGAACCCAACGTAAAAATTACCATCTACAAGAAAAGATGGCACGCATGAAGAAAACCAATAGTAAGAGAGGCCCCCAAGGGACTGAACCTCCGTCGAGCATCTAGAGGATGACAAGAATCGAACAAGTAGCCAGGGAAGCAAAGAGTACCTTCCTCACATAGGTGGATATAAAGGGAAAGATGATGATCAAAAGATGGGACAATAAAATCAACAAAGCTCGCAGGGGAAAATCCTGGAAAAAACTAGCTCAGGAAGCGGGGGGGATAAGGGACCCCAGAGCCACACATCCCATAACAACCCTCTACCATAGGACAGTGGAGGAAGCCTGGAGAACAAAAATGTTGATAGGAAAGATGTGTGCAGACCGGAAGGAGACCAACGGGACAGAAACCAGGGAATAGAAGAAGGTACTCACATGTATTATGAACTGCCTTAGCAACCTAGAGGCGAGTGAAAAAAGACTTGCGGAGGACCAGTGAAGCCAACAAGAAAAAATGGAGCGACCGACAGGGCAATTCCATCTTTATCTATGCTATGTCCACCATATAGACATTACTCCAGCCAACAAAAATGGAACCCCAACGTGCATCCAAAAGTTACGCCTGGTGGAGCAAAGGGAGGAGAAAGCGACAAGGAAGGATGGAGATGAAGCGCACCCCATCAACCTGGACTAGCACAGGACCAACCCTGGTCAAGTCTCTTAATGTAGGATCTAACCCAACTATGATTATGCATTCTATGTTTTCGTTATGCTGTTGTCTTTTCAACTGGATTGTGGAGGTTTGGGTCGGTTTCCCATGGTGGCGACCCATGCCTCCCCTGCTGTATTAGACATTGTACCCCTGGGACCCCAGATCTGGTTTCCGTTTTGGCAGATCTTGGGAGCCCCTGCATCATTTTTGTACTATAATTTTCTTCAGTAATATAGATTCTCACACTCATTTACAAAAGAAAAAAAGAAGAAGAAGATATTATTATCATTTTTATTAAGTATAATGTTTAAAATAAACTTTTAAAAGTATTGTTATAATTTATTAAATTGGAATAATGTAATTTTTTTTAAAATGTTGTTGAATTTACTATTTTAATAATAAATGTTAATAATAATAAAAACAATTAAAGTTTCATAAATTTAAAATAATCCAAAAAAATTAATTTAATAACAATTTGTTTTATTTAAAAAATTTAAAAATATTATTTAATTAGTTTTAAATAAACTTGATTTTTTATACTATGCATTAGATAACATTATAATATTTATTGAAACTAAGTTACTTTTCTATACAATTTGTATATTACTTTTCTATGCAATTTGTAAAGACATTTATGAATGAAGAAGTGGAAAGGAATTGGATATAAGAAGTGGGGAATAATTATTGAGATGGAATTTGAAAAGAAAAAAAATATAAATGAATTTGTGACTTTGAATATTTATTTTAAAAACAAGTATTCTTTGTTATTTATTTTAATTTATTTCTAACATAAATTTTAATTTATGATGTTTATGATAGATTTTAAGTTATTATTATAATTTTGTTAAATTTGAATAATGCATTTTTTAATGTAATTAATTTTATTATTTTGATTTTTTTAAGGTCATCTCCAAGCTAGACACCAAATTGGTGTATGAGATTTCTCTACTTTTTAATGGTAAAGTCTAAGAAGATATACATATCCTACCCCTCTAGATTTGAACATGTGACCTCTTAGGAGGAAACACATGTTCTTAACCATTAAGCAAACTTTGTATGGTATATGTTAATAATAATAAAAATAATTAATTTAAAAATATTATTTTATTAATTTTGAATAAATTAAATTTTTTTACTCTAAAAATATGGATTAGATAATATTATAATATTTATTGAAACCAAATTGCTATTTTCTATGCAATTTTTATAGATATTCATAAATAGAGAAGTGAGAAAGAATTAATTGAGATGAATATTCACGTCAAATAAAATATAATTGAATTTGTGACTTGAATATTTATTTTAAAAGAAAAAATATATTTTTATTATTTTAATTTATTTTTATGATAAACTTTAATTTATAATGTTTATAATACACTTATGTTATTATTGATTTTACTATTTTAATAATATATTGTAATAATAAAAAAATAATTAAAATTTAAGAAATTTAAAATAATTTATAGAAATCTAATTTAAGAATAACTTTAATAACTTTTAGTTGTATTTAAGAAATTCAAAAATATTGTTTTAGTAGTTTAGAATAAATTAGACTTTCATACTATTAAAAAATGCATTAGGTAACATTATAATATTTATTGAAATAAAATTAATTTTTTATGAAATTTGTATAGGTATTAAATAATAAAGAAGTGGGAAAAAATTATTGAATTGGATGTTCAAGACTCAGAAGATATGATGGAGTTTTCAAGCGGAAGATTGGACATGGACAGAAGTTTGAGGGGACCAAATTGCAATCATTCTGTATTATAGACTTGAAGATTTCATAAATGGGTAGCAATAAGAGAATGTGCACCTACTCAATTTGTTGTTCGTACTAGATGAAGTAAAAAAATGGAGGATATCAAAGAGATTAAATTTGGAACGTATATGGAGTATGCTATGTGAGTCTTCGTATTTTTCTTCAATAAATTTATAAATTTTGATTTCTAGTTTACTATGTCAAACATGCATAAATGTTTTATCTATTTTTTTGTAATTTTTTGTATATAGCTATTGGTTTGCATATGGTCCCGCACCCACATGACAAATTACCATGAATGCACTAGTTGCTGGGGAAAAAAACGTAAACCACGTCAAAGCATTAAAGTCAGTTTTCAATGTCATTTTATCGTACGACGACTTCAACTCAGAACAGATGATGTTGTTATAACATACACTACATGTAGGCATATTGATAAATATAATGTTGTCTTCCATGGGACTGATGCAATTAGTAGGCCTCAGTCATTCAATTATGCACCACATTTGACCACGGATATACGAGATAGTGTCGCACATTTGATTGAAAATGGCTTTAATGTTACGATGATATGGGACAAGTTCATATCAGATGTACAACATGAATCTGGTGAATTGTTCACAAGGATAACTCGAGATGCCTTAATGACAAGACAAGATATCTTAAACATTTACAATGATATTAAAAGGTTAGAATATGTGAAGGACGAAAGTGATCCAAAGAGTGTGAAATGTTGGTACAATGATTCTCTCGGGAGTTTTTTTTTCTACCAAAAAGAAGATGTTGTTCAATACATCCCTTTTATAATAGACATACAAACAAAGTTGATATGTTCATGTTGACGGGCGAAATCGACCGTCCGTCAACTGGGAGAGTGGAACCAGTCCGGGGTTGTCTAAATAACCCAAGCCGTTTGGAATGGACCACCCTGATGAGTTTAACGGCTCGGTTGGCCGCTCTAAGGCTTCCTAAGAAAACCAAAGAGAAAAACTGATCTGAATTAACTAATCTAACTAAACTAATTACAACTAATGAAACAGAATAAACTAACTAACTAATATACTAACCTAATTAAAACAAATTACTAAATTAAATTAAAACTAAATCAAACTATTCTAACTATTATATACAATTGACTAACTACAATTATAATAATTCAAACTAGCTATCTAATTATCAGTTATAATATTTCTTATTCACAAATATACACTATAAACAACCTACAGATTTAATTAAAACCTGCAAAATTAATGTGATTGCTGCCTCAAGACAACCAATAATCTCTTTTTTTATTTTTATATTTTATAAAAAAGAAATAAAACTACTGAAATTAAATGATCTAATATATTTACTGAAATTAAACAATCTAATAAAAATCTAATTAAGCTTATATCTAAATTAAACTACTTAATGAAATAGTAAACAAAAGACTAATTGACCTGGAAACGCTCCAAGTCTGCCCTGTGTATGATTGCTTCTAAGCTGTTCGGAGGAGGGAAACTCACACCGGTTAGTCCTTAAGCTTTTCGTAAACGATCAGCTATGCTACTTCTTGAAGTGTTTTACAGGACAAACAAGACATAAAAGAAAATCATAACAATCTTATGATTATAAACTCCTGTAATAAGGAAAACCTATTATGCAGAAAACTTATATATTACAGTTCGATTTATGAAGAAGATAAAACTATCATTCACAAACTGAACTAATAATTGTTATGTCTTTTATCTATTTGGAAGAGACAAGATATGGATAACAGTAATAAAATTATATCATTCGCATTTGATTTAGATAGCAAAAGTAATACTAAACCATAAACAAAATGATATACAAAACATGGAACAAAGTGTTGATATATTGAGAAGCTAAAGCTATGAAAAAACATCAATTCTGCTCCAGTTCGTGATAGAACTCCATATCCTTGTTCTCCCACAACTGAGGATGAACATTATTACAAAAATCATAAGTATATATAGGTTTCTTCACAAGGTAAAACTTCCTTGTGGATAATCTCAAATAGTTTTACATATCCTGGGAGATATCCCAAAATCACCTAAACTAAGGAAATAAAATGCAAGTAGAATCTGTAAAACATCCCCTAACTGCTCATCATATCTATTGCCAATTCGAATTTGCCTGCAATAGAACACAAAAATCAAGTTAGAAAGATATTTCATTAAGAAAACAATAAAAAATTGACTCCACAGACTTAGCTACAGAATCATCTGATTCTGTAGCTAGTCAAGAATAGCCAACAGGACCAGATCTCAATCAAATAAAATCAAATCGAATCATCTTTTAATAATCTTTAAAAAACGAATTACTAATAACTCAAATGAAACTATCATTTAAATTAAATCATATCAAAATAAATGCAATCGAAACAGAGTAGAGAATGCTCTATTTTTAGTTACCATAAAACATAGTCAAACTTTGACAAGCCTGTTTCGTATCAAACGAAATTAAATAGTGAATCAAATCAAATGAGATACGATGTAATCGAACTCAACACAACGATAATCGAACAGGATAGTAACCATATCAAATAATATTTGCCACTACAATCGATATCATTGAATACAAAATATATGTTACAGCTGTAACAATATACGTAGATTTCATGTCGTTTCAATCAACAGGCTGTAAATATTAAGCACAATATTCAGTCTGTTGTGATCAAATACAGGAAGGTTGTTACGATATACATCAAAACGAAACATACGTAACAGTATCGACCAAAAACCACCATCGATTTCATTTGCTGGGCGTGACATAGTCAAGATCTAACAACAGCAATGATAACCATAAGCTACGCGGCAATCAAATAAAATCGGGTCTAAGTCAATTATAGACAAATTCATCATCCTGGGCATGATCATTTTGTTTTACAAATCCATTCGTAACTGAAAATACACTGTCATTCCAATTCACAAAAGAACAGGGTCGACTGACCACAGCGAATTGACTGGCTGGGAGTTGGATGACTGTTACGATTTGTATCAATTTTTAATATAAAACAAAAACCCTTTTTTAAACAAAATCCAAACCGTATCCAGGCTGGTCAAAGCGATATGTAAATCAAATTGTAACAGATAACCATATGTCTCATAACCAATTCAGATCACAGCATAAATCGTGTCTCAAGGTTTGAAATGCAAAACAACTTGTCTATAATAGATACAACAGAACATTCAATCGCAACTAATTTAAAACAATCAAATCCATTATATGATTAATAGAATCAAGACCAAATCCAATAACAAAATTCGATTTACCAAAACAAGTCATATACAACAATGCATGTTTATGTAACAGAGCAGGTCAATGATGTATACAGAGTTTATGAATGTGCCATATAAATGGGTGAAAGTTATACCAGCGAGGTTGCTGAGGCTATGCCGATTTCGAATTGACAATTGTCGTGGCTGACTCGACATTCTTGAACAGAATCGAACCCGTTTTTCGCTACTTCTTGTCAGTGGGTTGCACCTTCGCATCATGACCAGTGAGTTTGGCCACTTGTTCTTCCAGGGATAGGATTCTGGATTGCAAAATTGGCACATCTAAATAGTATCTCTCCAACCATAACCCACACTGATCGCATGGGGAAACAGCTGGTTGAGCAGATGGGAGTTTCGATGAGTCACCGAGGGTTCTTCGAGGTAGTTCAATGCCAGGAAAGTTAGGATTATTCCGCAAACAAGGTGGTAAATTCTTGACAAAGTCATATGCAGGTTTGTCACACAAACCCTCTGAGTAAGGATACTCATTTGCGAGAAAACGTTCAATCTCTGAATCAGAGTCTTCGCTGACCATGATAGGATCAGAGTCGGCAGGGGTTTTAGGTTTATTTCTCACCATGCAAGAGATTAACCGAGCGTTTTTCTTTCCTTTAGAATTAGCATTAGTTTTAGCTTTAGGCTTTTTGGTTGCGGGTTTAGCAATTTCGACTTGTTTGGTCACAGCCATAGGCAAGTTCGTAGGTGAGTCGGGTAGAGGTTTGGGTAGAAAAACGCTGTAAGGCACAGGGGGAATAGGCTGGGTTTCGGCCACCATAGGTTTATCAACTTGTGGAGGGTTTGATTCTTCAAAGCCATTACAACTAAGAAAATCGGCCCAACAATCACGACGTAACCCCAACTCATAAACCATAATCATTTTAATCAACCCCAAATGGAAGAGGCTGGTATCGGCCTGGCTACGTTTGTACCTTTTGGCCATTGTGAACAAACTTCTATGCAGGTAGTGGGGCACATTAAGTTCGAAACCCATAAAAACCATCAATAGATGAAGGTGAAACAAGAAAATGAACCCGTACCTTCCCTCGCAAGTAATGAATTGCTTGATTATCATTAGCAGGTCATGCCAGCGTGGTTTTAACATATTTGCAGGCAAACCTCTGTAGCATGAGTTCACCATTTAATATTGGAATAGCAAAGTCCAAGGCACATCATCCACCTTGCAACTCTTCGACCACTTCTGTCCCGTAGCAGGCAGGCTGGTTGCCGAGCTAAGAAACTGTTCGTTAATTTCAAGTTGGACATCTCCAACTTTGGCTCGGCAGCCATCGAATGATAACGCAAATTGCCGAGCCACAATAGGGTTATAACCATCGAACTTATTTATAAACGGGAGCCACCCAAATTTCTCCAGGTCGCTATAAGCGCCATCAAACATCA
>JASDQU010316394.1:0-13335 GCA_032191745.1 Picea mariana | reverse complement strand
CTTGTACAATATCTACTGTAAATAGATATTCAGAAAAGAACAAAAAATATACAATGGCAAATACAAACATTACACATAGATTTTTCCCCTGGAAACCCAAACCGAGAAAACCAACATATTCTATATTCATTCATTGTGATACATTGTTTACAATACAATATACATATAGGATCCAATGACATCCAAAACCCTAACTCGATGACCTGGATTAGTCCAAAACCCTAATTCCTTAACCGAAAATAGAAAACCATTGGAAAAAACCATGTGCTGAAAAACCACCTAAATACATGACACATTTCCCGAGGCAGGTATCATGTTTCCTGAGGCAGATTTTTTTTTTTCTAGGGGCGCTACCCCTAGATCCCCATGCAGGGGGCTCCACCCCCCTACAGCCCCCTCTAAGCCCCCTGTGCACTTGACACATATGCTAAAACTCAAAGAGTATAACACATACCCAACACAGATCAGTCCACAACTACCAAGAATGTGATCTGGCCATCCCATTCAAAGATTTATGTCTATGTAGCCTTTTGTTAGAGTGTGCATTTTTCCTCCTGTTAGACACAACCCTGGCTCAGTATGGGTCTGCAAGAGGAATCCATCCATCGTGGTACCTCAGGATGACAACCCTGTCTCCTCGACCATCGATTTCCTGCTTTCTATTTATGGACTGAGCCGAGGTTTCAACTACCAGTCCCTGCTTCATTAATTGGATATTCATCGAGATTGGAGCATGGATGTATAACTAGTGAAATACTGCATGCCCCTCATGGATTGGGTGCTGAATAAGAAAGTGGCCAAAAAAATCAATCCTTGCTCATTGGCTGAACCCTCGTCGGGATCAATATGTAATGTGACTATTAAGGGGTAGCCACATGCTGCTGTTTGATATGGCATTGTATAATAGCATGTGATTTCGGGGCTTTCGAAAGTAGTTTGGACCCACACTAATTTTGGTCTCGAAATGCACCACCTCTCGTCACGTAGCCACCCCGCAAAACCACGATTTGGATTTCAGCCCATATAAGGCCTTTTATCATCCACTCATGTTGTGGTTCCAATATGATTTGAACATGACCCAAGATCTTGGCATGTCAGCTATTTTAGCACCTCCACCAAAGTTTTATCCTCCTGCTAACTGTGGGAACCTTCCAACTACATTTATAGATGGCCCCAAATTGAAACGTGCAAGGGATTTTTGCCACTGTAACTACATTTTCCTATCTGTCTGCGCTCATGGTTGTCACCTGCGATTATGAAAAACTTTATGGGATAACATTGGCTCCATAGGGGATGGCATGCTCCCTGCAAGCTGCCAAAAACACGTAGTTCTAGTGCCTTAGCCTTTGGGTCATGGAGTCTCTTATTAAAACATAAAATAAAAGGAAGTGGTAATTACAATGGTGGAAACCCAATCATGGCTTAAGAAAAATATTTCTTCAGAAAGTGCCCATTGATAGGGCCACCAAAAAATTCATAATCCTCCAATCTCTGCAACTTATAGGTGTTATTAGAAAATACCTCAGAAATCTTGAAAGGACCAATCCATAAGGCTTAAAATTTACCATGTTTTCCTTTGTCTTTCTTAGGGGAATCCCACTTGAGCACCAGATCCCCCAATTGAAAATTTTCCTTGCTTGCCCTCTTGTCAAAGGCTCATTTTATTTTCTGCTGGTGATCCCGAGCTTTCTCAAGGAACTGATCCGTAGACTGCTGTACTTATACCAGCTGTTGCATCGTCCTGATCATATCATCAGGTTCTCCTTGGTACTCCTGGAGGAATTTTCCACAGGCAAGGCAAGATGAGTAGGAAAAATATCCTCAACCCCATATACAAGCTGAAAAGGGGAAACACCCAGTGACCTCTTTGTTGTAAATCTGTCAACCCATAATGAAAATTTCAACTTTGAGTCCTAGGCTTTCTTGTTATCTTCTAATGATGTTTTGATGATATTTATGAGGCTCTTGTTAGACGACTCTGCTTAACCATTTCCATGAGGGTAGTAAGGGGTAGAATGGTTTAATGTAATCCCATACAGTTCACAAAAATTGATCAATGGTTCAACTTTGAAGGAGGCAACATTGTCTGTAATAATCCTGCTTGGAAAACCAAATCTGGACATGATATCCTCAAGAAATCTAATGATTACCTTGTGGGAGGAACTTCTTGTAGGAATGACTTCTATCCATTTGGTGAAATAATCAGTGGCAGTTAATATCCAGTTGTGCTGTACACTTGAGGCTAGGTGGATTTCCCTAATGAAGTCAAGACCCCACTGTTGAAAAGGTCTAGAAACCACCACAGGTTTCAAAGGTAAATATTTGAGCTACTTCTTTCCAGAAAACTTTTGGCATTTGACATAAGATATAATATTTGCACAAACATCAGTAAAAAGGCTAGGCCAGAAATACCCATCTCTAAGGATTTTATAAGCTGTGGTCCTCCAGAAATGATGCCCCCCACATAAGCTGTCATGAAAATCAGTCATAGCTTTCTGGGCCTCTTGTGGGTCTAGACATATCAACAGAAATCCTAGAGGATCCTTCCAATACAAAACCAGATCAATGAGACAATATTTGATTTATTTGAGCTTCAAAGCTCTTACCTTGTTCTTGTCCAAACCATCAGGAGGTTGTAACGTTTGCAGAAAATATATGATTTCTTTATACCAGGTGCATTTTGCCAAGTTGAGGCTGTCATGAGAGTTTTTATCAGTAATCTCAGCTTGCTGATTTTCTAAGTTTATGTTCATGAATTTAATCCCTAAATCCTTGTTGTTGGATTCATCCAGCAGCCTAGATAAACCTTGGCCTTTTACCAATTTAGTGGGATTTATTTCAAGGTCAAATTCCATAATTTTAGAAATCCATTTTCTTCTCTTCCCATCTATGTCAAGCTGGATCAATATCTCTTTTAGTGAGGTTGAGGGAACAAATGCAAAAATATTTGAATGTAGAACATATATTGTGAAAGCCTTGATGGATTTTACCAAAGAGTATGCCTGCTTCTCCATGATATCAAATCTCATTTCTACATCCCTCAGTGCTCTACTGAAAAAAGAAATAGGCTGCTCTAACCCCTCTATATTTTTCTGTACCAAAACAACAGACAATGTATCAGATGAGGCAAAAGAAAATATCAGAAATTCCTTAGAATAGTTAGGGATGATGAGTACATGTTCTTCATTCAAAGCCCTTTTTATTTGGACAAAAGAATTTCTGGACTCAACAATCCATTTCACTTCGATTCCTTTTCTAAGCATGGCTATAATGTGCTTAACCAACTCAAAAAAATTAGAAATGAATCTTCTCAGAAAATTGATTTTACCCAAGAAAGACTGAACCTCTTTCTTAAATCTGGGAAAAGATAAGGACTGGATGGCCTCTACTATGCTTGGATCAATTCTTACTCCTTCTGTTGACACAATATGTCCCAATAATTTGCCTTCCTCCATAGAAAACAAATATTTTTTAGGATTGAGAGAGACACCAAACCGTCTGCACTTCAGGAAGATCTTCTTCAAATGATTACAATGCTCTTGGTTAGACTTTGAGAATACTATAATGTCATCCAGATATATGACTACAAATTTGTCTTTCTCCCCAATGAAGGCAATTTCCATGGCTCGTTGGAAGGTTTCTCTTGCATTCATCAATCCAAAGGGCATTTTATCATACATGAATGTGCCCCAAGGATTAGTGAAATATGTATTTTCTCTGTCTTCAGGCAGGACATAGATATGATTTTAACCAAAGAATCCATCAATCATAGACATCCTAGATGAGCCAGTCACTCTCTACAAAATGTGCTCCATCTTTGGCAAGGATTAGTTATCCTTTTTGGAGCTCCTGTTCAAATTCCTGAAGTCTACACACAACCTGATTTCCCCATTTTTATTCCTCATAGGCACCAAGTTAGCCACCCATTCTGAATATCTTAAATGCATGATGATCTGGGCATCCAACAACTTCTTCACTTCTTTTTCCATAATAGGAAGCAACATGGGATTTATCTGTCTGAATTTTTGCCTAAATGTCTTGGTCTCTTCTTTAAAAGGGATATTATGCTCAATAATTCTTGTTTCATATGTCCTTAGATCTTCATATTTCCATGTAAACACACCAATAAACTCCTTCAAAAGATTGGCATACTCATACCTTTGCTCCTTTGACAAACTGCTAGACAATTTGACATACTTTGGATCCTCTTCTGTCCCCAAATTGCATCCAGTCACATCAACATCTTCAGTTGAACCTTTAACCTTTGCAATAACATCATTTTTGTCAAACAAGATCTCCAAGGGGACAAGTCCCTTTGGAATATGGTTATTGGGCAACTGAACAACATGATGGTTAGAAATTTTATTGAGAAAAATATCAGCATGAGTGCTTTCTTCAGTATCCAAATATTGATCAATATGTAAATCAGAAAATTCATCCACGGTTTCGAGAAATATTTTTATCTCAAGATCATCCTAAAAAACCTTCCAATGTTTGACATTGTCAGGAACAGAAGGTCTATGTTTTACTTCTACCTCATACTTGAGTTTGGGAGGCAAAGGAACAAGGAGATATCTAGGTCTTTAATAACCCCAATACACTTCACCTTCATGGAATCAAATGAGTACATGTCATGTTAAGTTTTCGTAACCTCCAACCCAAGGTCATCCATGACAGTCTTAGGCATGAGATGCCCCTGAATCCATCAAGAAGTTGTGCAATACTTTATCATGACTATTTAATTAGGTATATAAAGGATGGGAGCAGTTATCCCTATCCTCTACCAAAGGTCCTAATATGGCAACTGGTTTTTCATCTTGGAGGTTGACTAAGTCTGTGGGATGAGATGAAGGTTTAGGCTGCAACATTTTGGAAAGGTATCTTTTGAAATATTCAGGCTTAACTAGCTCCAAGAAAGGTACATGGATCTTAATTTTTTGAATCTCATGCTCAAAGCTAAAAGAAGAGGGAGTCTTCAGAATCTCCTTAACTTCTGGGGTAGGGATCTTAACCACTTTCTGGGGGTTTTGTGCATATTTTTCTTTGCTTCTAGATGCCACCTCCTTAACATGATTCTCTGTTCTAGTAGGTTGATCAGGAATGTCAGGTTCTCCCTCTTTCTTCTTAGACCTTAGGTTGCATCTATTTGAATTTAAACTGGTCCTTTTCCCTTTGCTCAACTCATTTAGTTGGCTGCCCATGAGGGCCTCTTCATATGTAGAATGAGTTAAATGAGGGGATGAAGAGGTTTCACCAAGACAATGGATTTCAGGATCTGCATCTTCTTCCTCTCCTTCTCCATCAGTAACAAGGTTAGTTTGGAGAGTGACTTGGATTTTTTGATCATCCCTATCCCTATTCCTTTGATCTCTTTGGATGATCTGAGGGGAATTATTGGGTCTTCTAAAATTACCCCTATTATCAACATTTTGGGGGTTCTTATAGCTTTGTTGTCCTTCAAATTTCAATTTATCCAGTTCTGCAGAAAGTGATTTTACTAGTTTTTTCAACTCATCCACTTGAGGGTGGGCAACAGAGGAATCATAGGTTGAATCTTATGACCTACCTCTCCTTATGTCTCCATCATATTTACTCCTAATCTTGTCAGTTGCCAATATATTAGACTCTACTTCAAGGGCTGCATCTTGCATATGAGCTAAAGAGGTAGCTCTTCTTTCTCTCAACAGGAGGCAAAACTCAGGGTCAAAATCATTGGCATAAGTAATCTTAGAAGAGGTTTCTGTAGGATTTATTTCAATGGGAATCTTATTGTACATTTTATTCAATCTCTTTGATAAGTCTGAAACAAATTCCCCCTCTCCTCTCTTAAGTGATCCAAATTCTGTAATATAATAAAGGAAATCTTTTTTATCCCCCCAATGTCTTAAGAATGAATCATACAGAGACTCAATCCCATCAATAGATCCAAGAATTAATCCCCTGGACCATTTTCTAGCCTTTCCATCAAGGCTCTATACAAAAACTCTCATCCACACATTTTCATTTGCAATGTTTTGATTATCTGCATAACTATAAAAAGCTGAAAGGTGTTCTTCTGCAGTTATGTATTCCTCCCTTGTGAACTTGGGCATGTACTAAATGTAGTCTCCAGCTGGGAGAGAATTGATAGGCTGAGTTAAAACAAGATGGACATATCTAGTAGCCACTATGGCATCTAGGAGGATTAGCACCTGCCATTGGGATGTGAACTGTAAGAGAACCAGGGGCAGATGGAGTTTGGACATATAGGACTAGATATGTGTTTCTAGGAGAAAGAAGAAATGACTAAGTGTTGGAGGATAATGATATGGGATTCAAGGGAAAATAAGTTCCCCCCTCTTTAGATGCAACAACTTTGACAGGAGGAGGAGTAGGAAAACCCAAAGTGGGAAAATCTTCTAAGCTCCTGGGTCTAAACCACTTTACAATATCAGGGGAAAAAAGGGTTTCAAAAATTTCTCCTTCTAAATGAAGACCAGAAGGGGGGAATTCAACATGAAATATTTCAAAATATGAACTTCCGGGAACTCCAACAGATGTAATAAAAGGAGAATTAGATGCAGCTACTGGAGTTTTAAAAGAAGAATCATGTAAATTACCAGAATCACCTGGTACATCAGTTGAAATCCCTTCTTGAGAGGTCTTTCCTTTCTTGATAATATTTTCTGGGTCAACTTCAGGTGTTTCCAGAGGTAGTTGTGGAGCAGACCTCATGTGTCTGCCTTTGGGAGCCACAAATGAAATAGTGGAGTCGCCGGGTGCAAGTTGCAATATTCGAGGTACTGATTTCTGATGCACCTTTAGAATCAAAATTTCTTTGTCATTCAATCCTAGGGAAATGTGTTCAATTCGTTCCATGAAAACAAAACCAAGAATGTTAGAATTGAGAGTCACCCTCAAATTGCAAGAGGATAAGCCCAATACCCATCAAATTTTTGTGGAGGTAGGTTTATGAGTGGATGTCAAATGGACAAAACTCAGTACAAGAATGATTTAACATAGAAAATGGAAAAGAAATGCATAGGGAAATGAGGTCCTCATTAACTTTAGTCAGTGGTTTGAGTTTAAAGGTGAGCAGAAGGAAGACTTAGTAAGAAATGTGGACAAGTCTATCATGAGCATCCGACTTTCAAGCAGCTTGGTGAAGAAAAAATCAGGCACAAGAGAACTCTTGAACTCAAGTTTCAGACACTGAAATATGTCATAGAAGCACAATAATCAAACCTCCGTTACCATGAAACTACACCAACTCGTCTGAATGCTCCATGCATGAAAATTTTAGCATAAGGGGAAATAAGGTAATAAAGGGAAAGTACTCGAACATGTTACAACAAAATTATAATCAAACCTACATTACAATACAACCACAACCCTTCAAAAGATATGTTTTATATGCATTATTTGAAATATTTTTGATGTTTCATTGGAGAAATAAATTCCTCATAGCTATTTTCCTCCATAATATCACCTTGTGTTACAGACAAAAATACTAGTTTTTTTGCAGGTCAAAGAAGGATCATGGAGTTAAATCCATGAACAATTGATTTTTGAAGGAAAAAATTTCATGAAACAGGCCTATCACTAGGACATGCAAACACATGTGCTATTATGTAATGTTGAGTCAGTTGATGAACCATGCCCAGAGATCAAGTTCCTAACGTTATAGCAATATTTGCCTCACCTTATGCAAATTTTCTCAGAAGGCCTTTTTCCATTTCCCCATGCAGACTTGAAGTCCCTTTTTCAAATCCCATAGCTAAAAAAAATATTTTTCCACACATACACACTCTAACTATTATACAATATGCGTATACACAGGTTTCACCAATACAACCCATGTACATTGGGGTTTGTGCCCAAAATTAAAAAAATTGTGTTGGGTTTCCATGTCACGTCATGAGATCCATGATCCTTGGCCTTCCATATACTGGAAATGTTCCATCTCGGCCCTTCAGTTCCACTTGAAGGATATAAATGGGCCATATCCAAGCTATGGAAAAGAGGAGAAGAATTAAACTTTGATAGCAAAGTTACTCTGGAGAAATTATTCACTTGATATTGAGTCTTTATCCCTTTGTCCTTTTAAGTCTGAACACATTGTTCAACCCCCAAGCTCTTCCCTACTTGATTGAGAACCTAATTGTCTCTCTTACATGAGCTTGCCTTTGGTGGATAATTTAAGTGGTGGAGGCCAAGATGGAAGGGACCTAGTTTCTCGGTTCTGAACCGGGCCGACACAGAAGTTGTAATTCATTCACTTCTACTGATTACATTTTAATAGAAATACTCTTTTCTCGTCCAATTAATATCTTGAAAATATTTGAATTGTTATTCCATGGGAATATTTGTTATCAATGTTGATGGATTATGCTATTGAATGTGATAAATTTATATATTATCACCATATACTTGCGTTTCTTGGTTGTTGAGAACAAGTTGGAGGTGTATTTCTTTGAGTCAAGTGCTCAATGGTGGACTTCATCGAACGTTTGGAATAGGTAGGCTCTTTATCTTGTCTTGTTATCATATTTGTTTATATAGCATACCATGGATTAGAGTTGATTTTTGCAATCATTTTCGTCTGTTGTGGTTTACCCCATTCCATAGAGAGATTTTCCTCGTAACAAAATTGGCGACCATACTAGGGAAAGCATCTTGTTTTCAGGGTTTGGATTGTTTTCTCCTTTGATTGATCTCGTTTATATTGAGTTTCTTGTCGTCTAATTTCTTGATAGCCTCTTCTCATTTTGAGTCTGAGTTTCTTAGCCTTATCCGCGAGTTTCTTAGCCTTATCTACAATGTTTTAACACATATACATGAGTTTTTACCTAAAAGTTGCGTACATACGCATGCTGTCCTTCTACAAGAAGCGTATATACACAGTTTTCTCTTGAACAATCACATACATCATCCTTTTTTGCTTGGTTGCTGAGTTGTATGTTTGTTGGGTAAGTTGTGATGGTTGCTGAGTCTTCTTGGGTCTCAGTTATGGATTTTAAGTGCTTGTGTAATGATAGGAAACCTTTCTTTGGTTGAATTTTCGGGCGGTGGATTTCTCATCATCCTTTCCATTGGTTTTCCTTGCATCTTGGGTTGGGTGTTTGCTTCTTGATATCCTACTTGGTTTGTCTCTGTTTACATACAATAGAATCTTTATATCAAGTTGTTGTTCAATCCTTGCATTTTCATTCTTTTATATTGAAAATACAAAAACATTAAGCATTTTTCATTGTTGGCATTTTATCTTGTGGGTTCTTATCACTGATCTTAATTTATGTATAGAAAGACTGCATCTTATTCGGAATTGGAGAACTAAATTGAAAATTGCATTTTGAAAAGCTTATGATTTATTGGGAATTGAAGTTAGGACTTTTCATTTTATTCATATTCATTTATATTACTTGCTGAGTCATAACATCATTAGTTTCAAGACCGCACCATTTTTGAGTAAGCAAGGCCACTAAAAGAAACATTGATAATTTAAAATTGATTAGAAACGATTTTATTTTCTAGGGTGCACAAACTAGCTTAGGATTTAGAGCCTTGGAATAGGATTTTGTGAGTAAACTTTTCCAAGGCTATTAAATCAACATATGTGTCTAACTGAGGGAGTGGTGAAATCCATTGTATAATTGGTGACGTCAGGAGGCTCCGCTTACACCGAAGTTAAGGACGAGGTTGCATGAGGTAGGTTGAGGGGATATCCCCTGAATACCTTCTTAGCGTCAGATATATTTATGTGGATCTATTCATATATGGGGATCTTTCTAGTACCTTTACCTCTGTGAGAGGCGATGCTTTTGAGGTTTCAGGCTTTGCTACCCTACCCATACAGTAGACCCGACTTACGACTGTTTGCCTGCACATTGGTTATACCATGGTTTTTTAGTTTCTTGACATAGGTACCACATAGGTTACTTGTATGGGTTATTTTGCAAGTACCCTAGGTTAGATAAGGGCCAGAAATCACACAAACTTTATGGAGGATTACCTCTCTGGGGGGATCTGACAGACTGGTTGTTAATCCCACAAGGGCCCTTATAACTAATTCTGATACCTTCAATCTTTTGCAGGGAGTCTCAAGCCCCTCTTGGGTGAGGCATACCTACTTTAGGGAGGGAGGTCCCTTTCAACCACTTTATCCTGTTTGTGTGCATATTGGCCCTTTCTTTTTTTGGTATGCTCCTTGATTAGTAGTTTGCCTTAGGATTTGTTTTTTATATCTCGATTCTTGATTCATCATGGATCTAGACCAGATTCCCTGTAGGTCTCGCCGCTTGTTACGATTACCACCACATCTTGAGTATTTTCCTTCTAAAAGGTGTAAAGTTATCAAACGTGGTACACAAATCTCCACTTACCAGACTTGTGATCATACAAGGATGAGTACTGAATCGTGTCAGAAAGACACTGGGAGTCCTTCAACTCCCATACCCACTATAGTTAATGATACTCCTTCGAAACATTCAACCATAGTGTTTGTAGTGCCAGAGGTTCCTATCATCACTCATGTCCATCCTATAGTGAATTCTCAACCTATAGCCACGAACCCTTTTGGTTCCCTTTGTCACTCACTGGGCTACAATATTTACTCCATCCCTATGGCCTCTAGCCATTCTTCTTATGGTATGCCTAACTTCACATTACAATTTTCATCCTCTATCCCAACATATAATATGAATACTAGTATTGGACTTGGGGACATGGCTCCTACACATACTCCATTTTTGTTTGGTTGTGCTCATATCCAAAAAAAAACTCCTATAGTTGGATGCCTTTCTCCTTTTCACCCCGGGTCTAATCCTGGTCCTAATGCTCCTGGATGGAGTAACCAACCTGGTGGAGAAGCTACTGCTTACAGTCCTTCATTTACACCTACCTCCTCTATACCGATTCTAACCAACATGTTTGGCATGATGAATCCACCTTTACCCTTCATATTCACACCTGGAGAAGGTCAGTTTCATACCTTGGGAAACCCCCAACCTAGAGCCACTCTAGTTGGGGGAAATTTTTACAACCCTCATCATAACATTCCTACTGGAATGGTGCCCAACCAACCACTCATGAATTAGTTTGGAGGAAATTTTTACAATCCAAGACAGGGCCATGGTACATACCAGAACCCTGGATGGGTTGTGATTCCCCAACAAAAATATTTCCAAGAAGTGTGGGCCTAGATGCTGCAACCTCGTTTACCTTTTCTGGCCATGCTCAATCTTCCAGACTTGTCTATATTTATGAATGACCCTATGTGTCATGATCCATCATGCCCCCCCATCCCCACCAAGATTCCTTCAGATATTCCAAAATTTGAAGGCAAAAATAGTGAGGATCCTGATGATCACGTCACTAATTTTCACCTTTGGTGCTGTTCGAACTCCCTTAACGATGATTCTATTTATTTAATATTATTTCAATGCACCCTCATGGGGGTCTCCATGAAATGGTATATAGAGCTACTAGGGGGGATGTACGAAACTTTTAATCAGATGGTTTTAGTCTTCCTCAACCACTTCCAATTGTCAGTTCATTACGATGTTGGCATAGAAATTCTATCGGCCTTTCGTCAGGACAAAGCCACCCATATCTTGGATCACATCCAAGAGTGGTGTAGAAAGAAGAGGTTGATAAAGCCTTACATACCCTCAGAATTCCTGCTACGGTGGTTCCTTAAGTCTCTACAACCTTATATTCCGAAGGATGTTTCTACATCTGGGGTTACATCTAAGGAAGAAGAGATTTTTAAAGCCCAACAGTTAGATATTATATATGATTAGTCTAGGATGTTATAGGAGATTCTTCCAGACACACCGAGGTCAAAATATGACCCTAGACAAAATCGTGGGCCTCATGCCGATGGCATTGTCGGACCTGCCAATGTGAAATCTGCAGACTTGGTGACAAGCCAGTTGAAATAATTGTCTCTAAACCAGTCTGTAGGAGGGCCAACTTCATCTATGTCCTCCAATCCCACTCAGTCGGAGGATGTACATTCTGTGCAGTTGTTGACTAACCCTAATGGTAACCAACAACCATGAGGGAATAAAAATGATGGATGTGGTAACAATAGTAACAAACCCAAGGACAATGATACTAATGAGAAGTTGAATAATAATGTTGGTGAGGGCAAGAAATAAATATGAAAGATGAAGTTTCCCTGCAATATTTGTACAAACACCCACCTTTCCCACTTATTCCCTAATCTTGCGGAAGCTACGAGTATTTTATCTCTACCTTCCATGGTGTTGACTAATTCTTTTCCACATAATCAACACATGGCCTCGAGCTCCTCGAATGCCAGAAATGCGGTGGGTGGGGGTCAAAACCCATCGACGCAAGATGGCGACCATATATGCATCAATATGGTTAAATCTGTGGTTAATGTAGCCACTCGGTCTCACGATTACAATTCTCCACGGACTGTACCTGGTCTAGAGTCTCCCCCTCATCTAAAGATGCCTTTATAGATAGAAAAACCAAAGCCCCTGCATCGTATTCCAAAAGGAATACTCAAGCACTCTACCCACAAACCTAATGCTAGAGATGCCAAGAATTACTCTATTGTTGAAGACCTGGGTCAAACCCCTTGTGCAATGTCAGCTCTAGAGATACTCTCGATGCTTTCTTCACCGAGGAATTCCTTTCTATATGCGTTAGGAGCTGTAGATCCTTATGCCTATAAAGTTATCAAGTTTGACGTCACAGATGTTAAGCCTCTCTTTCCTTACCATGTAGCATTCCAAATCCACATGGGTTACTCAAAGTATACCATCAAACGTACTGTTGTTGATGAAGGCAATGAAACATGTGTGATGTCCCTAGTCTATTGGAAATCCCTCGGCTCTCTAACCCTTTCTCAATCTTCGACCATGTTGACTGCTTTTGATGGTCATTCCTTCTGTTATGAACCAAATATCAATATAGCATAGAAAAACCTCAGAAAAAGTACTCAACGCCTTGAAAAAGAGATAATTTCAGATAATAAGCCTCTTCGAGGGGGCAACCTCCTTTTACCCCACTTAAATGTTCAAGTACAAGATGATTCCAAAGGAAAATGTCTCCTTGTTATATATAGGAGACTAGGATGCATAATTACAACTAATGGAATAAAGCCGACATAAATAAAATAACATTACTAACCTAATATGCCCCAATTAAGGGGTAATGAGCCAATATTGGGGCTTAACATGCCCCTCCCCTTAACACAAGTGTTGTCCACAACACTTGAGTAACTCTGGATGCTTCTATATAAAAGACTCATCTTCCCAAGTGGAATCTTCAGCTGGTAGTTTCCTCCATTTACTGAGATACTCTGAAATGGATCTATTCCTC
>JASDQU010316393.1:0-10006 GCA_032191745.1 Picea mariana | reverse complement strand
CCTCATGAAAATCCGTCTCTGTGTATATCTTATGTGTGACTGATGCTCATTATTTATGTTGTCCATATGTTGTATAATATTGATGATCACTTGAAGAAAGATTAATAATGTTTTAAAAGACTTAAAATTGTTTAAGCACAATAACAACTGATTCACCCCCCCTCTCAGTTGTCTTAGTAATTTCAACAGGGGTTGCAGGACACATGTGTCTACAACCAGAAGAAACACAAAGTGGATCCAAAACAATGGCAACATGACATCTAGATATCATTTACCAACTTAAACCTACTTTGCACATTTATATATCAGATCTAACACAATGATGCAATAACAAAATAATCAGAAGGAAAAAGAACACAACATTAATCACACATAACAACAAGATATACGTGGTTCACCCTCTCACTAGGGCTATGTCCACATAACTGTGTTTCTTGATATTATATAAAAAATATAGTTCTATCTGCGCTCTTAGCTTGCAAATATCTCTCTTCTTCTCTCTCTATTTCTCTCCCCTCCCTGCTTAACCAGCTGCAGGGTTGTTACAGGATAAATCGGTATATGTAGACACTAACAGATCTCCCTAGATCCACCTAGATCTAGAACAAAACAGGACAGAAAATGACTCTTTTTCTAAGTTGCAGTCATTGAATCTACTACCAAGAAGGAATGAATGAAATACCTTTATATCACTTCCTTAGGTCTCTATTGTTCCTACTTCACTCCGGTGCTCTTATGAGATCAGGTCCAAGACAACATAAACCAACCAAAGTGAAGATAACAAAGTATATTCAATGTCAACCTATGCATATGATCAAGGAGTTATGTAATAAAATAAGAGTGATTTTATGGGAAAGGGACATGTCGTTGTATTATATTAAATGAAAGTAGAAGATACAATCACATCACCTTGATGTCTCAAGATTCCTTTCAATGGTCCTTGGTTCCAACACACACACTTGCTCTACACTTGCATGAAGAAGATCTAGTACAACTTGATAGACAAATAGAGTCTTCAAGCTTCAATACAAACAGGGTTCTTCACACAATTCTTTCATCAATTCTCCATTCAATATTTCTTAACCTATTCCTTGAGAAACCCTTCATTATATAGGAGAATGAGAGATGGTTAAAGGGATGAGGATGATCCGACTAAATCTGAGAAGACAGTAGGATGCCAACCATGCGAATGCCAACTCATTTTCTAGAAGAAACTCTTCTAGAACCTTCGTAACTTCCTCTTCCTTTTAAGCTTCAAAACAGGTTCACACCCTACCTATAGAGCATACTGCAAACACCTCGTAGGCTAGGTATAGGGTTTCCTGTGAGAATCAAGATTCTCTCACCCTAAAACATAGTCAGCCTGTGAACTCATCTTAAAAATATGTTTTGTGGAAGAAGACATCAGTCACTTTTCTTAGGAAAAAAGTCCTTATGAGAGCCTGAACACATAACTGTAGAGACATCACCATAGTGACCAAAATAATGCGTAACAGAATGCCCCCCAAAGTATGAGGCTGGAACTCATGATAGCCGAAATACTTTGTAAAATGTGTGTGTGCGTCAGAAACAAGGATCGCACCTAATCAGAAACCCACAAACAATCAAGCATATGCATAATATAATGCCAGTTCTGAGGTAGGAATTCCCATGCTCAGACCACAAATGAATGAAATCATAAATGTAGGCCATGGCCACCAATCATACACTGTGGATCCATGTCGCCAAAATACCACATAGCCACCAGGAATACACTGTGGATATATGTGTTTAGAAGACACAGATTAGGACATAGCCACGTGACATACAAAGTAGATTCATGTGTCAATACAAATCATAAATACTCCAGCGCAGCTCGGGCCAAAAGATAAGACCCAGGGTCTTCAGTCTCGTTGTATGAAAAGTACAAATCTAACCATGTGATTACATGTGTCGAAGTCGAACATGGTAGAAACCACTCGATTACCGGTCATTGATGAAAATCGTTAACAAGTGCGAGGGAAATCACCATTGATGTCAATGACTCCCAAGGCACCTAAGTACAATCCGAACAAATGTGAATAAATGAGCTGAAGTCAAACATTCGAAGGAATCTCTTGATCAGGGACCAATGATGTGAATCCATTGTTGAAAGAAAAGAGACCTTCCATTAAGGCATGCAAGTTCTAAGGTACTAAATGATTTCTAAGTCTTATTCCTTGATAATGAGTTGGGGTCGATGGAAAAAGACTCGTCATAGGAGGGCCTTGATGTATCCCCATCAATGACACGAAATAAGTAACAGATTTTTAGGGCAAGTAAAAGTACGAATATGATTTAAAACGGACATAGGGAAGGTTGACATGGTAAGAATGGACAACTGTATATGGCCGACTCAATGGAGGGCTTGTTTGGACTGCTCTTGAACATATGAACGACCCGACAATGGTCTTGGCAGCATTGACTCAAAGACGACCCAAGATATGACCTTGTAGGAAGTTAGATGAGAGACAAATGGATTTCCCAACCCAAATTCAAATGACGAACATGAAGTGTCATGTTTGAGAGCAACACTTATTGCCACTAATACAAATACCAAAACATATCCCTTTCCCAAAATTTCCCCCACCATTTCTGACGAGTACCTCTTTATTTTTACACAAGCTTGAGGAGGATAACATATGCTTGTTGATGTAAGGTCATCCTTCGGACGAGTCCCTCAGAGTATGTTTAACGAACCCTAAGAAGGAGTGGTTCGGTCCCGTAAGGGCCTTTCGATGTTTGCTTAATGAGTCCAAAGATAGAAAACACTGGCGTTTTTCATGTTTTGAGAGTCTAAAAAACACTTAAAGAGAAACTCTCCCAGTTCCTTTTTTGTAAATTAGTTCGATGAGACCAAAAAAGTGATAAAATATCACCCATCGAACGTTTTCTTCAAATACTTTTATGAGCGTGAAAAGAACAAGATCGCTCGACAATCTTTTCATTTTATGGAGTGTGAAAAGAGCTTAAAGGATACTCCCTTGTTTTCATCGTTTTCATGTTACCATAACGAGTATGAAAAGACGACAAAAGTATACTCAGTTACGTTCTCATGTATTTTTGAGCGCGAGAACGAATGAAGACTGAGCTCGAGGTTTTCCTTACAAAACCCTAAAAAGGTACTCATTCATGTGACGAACAAAAAAAAGAGAAAAAATGCCCGTATACTATCATTTAGACTTCTAGGTCAGCTATCTGCAAAAAACCATACTCACAAAACCATTAGGGTATTAGGTTTTTAGACAAAAGTAATAAAAAAAACATAAAAATCAACGAAAAATAGTAAAAAGGTGAATAAATATGGGTAAAAAGGGTTTTTTACCATTTCATTGTTACTTTGCCAAAAGCTTGTCCAACTCACCTCCTTTGTTTTATCAAATTTCATCGGTCGATCGCAGGAGATACAAGTAATCACTTAGCAAATGGTTCCGGCCAACGAGGTAATGTCTTGATTTTTCAACTTTTCCATGGTTTACTTGTGATTTTTATTGGCAATTTTAGAGTTTTGAGTCCATTTTAGGGTCGGTAGGTGCGCTCAAGAATTCTAGCAGGTGGGCCATTTGAGACCTGCGAGAATATAAAATTTTCTCAGGTGGGATTCAGTGCACCTGCGAGAATCTTGCACTGTGCAAAAGCTTCACTTGCGAGGGTCGAAAAATAGATTTCTGTGTGTGGTTTTGCTCAATAAAAATTTGTTCAAGAGGTTAAAATGAGTTGTTGACTTCCTTCTCATGACTCCATTGCAAGTATTGATCATCACAATGTTGGAATGGAGGGAAAGGGAACACGAGGAGGATGATGCCATTGCCAAAAATGATCTACGTATAGTTGCTGCTCTCCAGGAATGTGGGGTCTTAAAATTTTTTAGGATCCCGGGCATGAGAGCCCAACTCAGGTTGTTAGAGTACCTGGTCCACATGTGGGATGTGGACCAATAGGTATTTCATGTAGGGGTCCACACACTTTCACTAGATATCAAGGATATCTATTTTCTGACGGGGTTGTCACAACGTGGATCCCATGCGACTTTGACTGGAGCTAGGGGTGGTGGACTTCCTATGAGCGAGTATGTTCACTAACATTGTGTTCCTGAGGTAGATAGAAGCAAGGGTAAGGTTTCCATTTGGGGGGTCCAAGATTTGACCCTACGGACTATCTTTTTTACCATTGCACACATGGCTGGGAGCTCGACTCCGCACATGGCTCTCCAGAGCTATTTCCAATACACAGTAGAGTGCACAAAGCCTTGAGTTTTTAACTGGTTGGATGTGGTTCTCCACAACATGAAAAGGAAATTAACCAAGTGTAGAAGGGATGACCTAAAGCAGTTTGGGTATGGGTCGATTTTGGTGTCTTTCTTCCTTGAGAGGGTCCCATTGCTGCATCTACAGGTAGATTGGGGTTTACTGGCTCCACGACATCTGAGGATGCTGAGGTGGTGTAACCTCATGGCTTGGCACATAGCAGGGCCTATAATCAAATATAATGATTCATTTTTTGACTAGTTGAGGCCCCAGATGCTAATGATCGATGACTACACATATGCCAGTTTAGATTTCCTAGGAGATCTGGATTTGGTCCTTCCTGAGGATGTTCAGTGGGGTGACATAGGTGAGAAGTACAATTTTTTTTTTTTTTAAATGTTTTTGCAAATTTTATTATATAAAATGTTTTGTATTTTAAATCCTAAAAAACATTTCTTTTAAAAACATAGATGTGGGGTTGTATCGACCACCAGGGATATCTCCCATTCATAGGCAAGGAGAAGTGGATCCAGTGGCAAGATGGGATGCTAAGGAATACGAGGTGATTGAACAAAACTTAGAGGGACTGACTGCAGATGTCCCAGACATCACTATTGGAGAGATCCCAAGACATTATCAATGCTATACTGTGGGTGTGTCCGAGTCTCTCAGTCGACTTCTCCGTAGGGTAGCCCGAGCAATTGTATGTTATCATGGGTGTCATCCATGATGCTATTTTGTGGAAGCTATGGGCTTCATATTTTGAGATTTTGATCTTTGGACAAATTTTTTTTGTAAAAACTTTTGATCGTTATATACATATATACGACTTCTACCAGCTTATTTTGTGTTGTATAATACATGTGATGTGTGATTGGTTCATAAATGTTCCAAATGTTTGTCTAACACATAATTAGGTAAAGCATGAGTCAATGTATTTAGACATCTAGGAATGTGTTGATATTCGATATAATCAAAATAACGTTCCAAGAGGCAAATTCGTAAATATACCCGTAATAAACTAGGAATTCAGATAGAATAGACATTACTTAACTGTAGTACTACTAGCTGCAAATGTATAACTAGGTGGCGGATACAAAGAAAAATAGCATCAATCAACAATTTTATGATGATGCTATATTCTGCGATATTATTGGTCGCACGACCAAGGAAAACACCTCGTATACTGATGAGTTCGTTTGTAGGTGTGTAAATTGCCCATGCAATAGAAGCTAAGTTCTGAGTACTACGACTAGCGCCATCGGGGAAGACAATGTGGGGTAGCGAAGACTTCGACATCTAGAAACCAAGTTCAATGGAAGGTAAGCGGTCGAGGGCATAAACCAAATAATGGAAAAGCACACTAAAGTAACACACAAAAAGTATGATATAATAAAATACAAGCACTCATGCACAGATGATCTAAGAATAGTACTTATTTAAGTAAATCCCATTTTTGGGTTCACTCAAAGGGATACCATCATAGTCCACTAACTCGTAGTCTCCTTTTTCCAACACCCGTGTGATGATATAAGGACCTCACCACATAGCCTCAAATTTTTCGGCTCCTAACAAATCCCGATCTTGTCCATAAAGGAGAATCAGATCTCCTTCATAGAACACGTGTGGTTTGACATGTTTATCATATTGATCTTTGACATGTTTCTTCTAGGTTTCTATAATTAGGGTGGCATCACGACGGGTTTCGTCTAGTTGCATAAGATACAACAGAAATTCTTCTTTAGCGGAAGTGTTTGGGAGAAGTTCAACGATGAGATTTAGAGATGGTATCTCACATTCAACTGGAAATATGGATTCTATACCATAAACTAACTGGAAAGGTGAAAACCTGGTAGCAGACTTGACAGATGTCCAGTAAGCCCACAACGATGAAAACAACATCGTGTGCCAACTAGTTTTGTGAATCCCTGTCATTCATCGAAGCATGGTAATTAGGACTTTGTTTATTTCTTCAACCTGGCCATTGGCCTGTGGGTAATAGGGTGTTGAGTTTTCATGGAGAGGACCCAAATTTTTGGTGAGTTTGGAGATCATAAAGTTTCTAAAGTGGCTACCATGATCAGTAATGATAGCTTGAGGAACACCAAACTGAGCAATGATGTGATTGAATATGAATAGTGCTGCAATATTTCTGGTATTGTTGAATGTTGGCATCACCTCGACCCATTTCGTAAAATAATCTACGGCTACAATAGTGTATCCATGCCCCCTGACCGAGTGAGGGTGACATGTCATGAAATCGATACCCCATTTTTCAAAAGGTCCAAAGGAGACTACGTGGTGTAGAGGAGCAGGGCGTGATCATATTTTATTGTTGTAGGTTTGGAAAGCATGGCATTTTTGGACAAAAATAATACAATCATTGAATAAAGAAGGCCAAAAATAACCAGCTTGTAAGATATTTTGGGCAATAGCATACACAGACATGTGACCACCACATGCTCCAAAATGATAGTCATTCAGGGCTTTCTCGGCTTCGTCAAATGTGAGGCAACGTCGAAAAACGGAGTCAATCCTACAACGATAAATAGTATCACTGAGGGTAATATACTAACGGGCTTGGTAGCGTATGCGACGGTGGTCAGTGCTAGAAAAATCAGGTTGGAAAGTCTAGGTCTGGAGATATATGATGATATCCCCATACAAAAGGTCATCGAAACTGATCAGAAAAATGGATTCATCAGGTAATGAATCCTCTGCTACATTTTTTGTCTCAGAACAGGGAAGGTCTCATATCAATTCGACAAACACCAAGGATTTTGTTGGACTTAGCGCGTTCGAATTCTAAGTCAAACTCCTAGAGTATTACAATCCATTTGGAGTATTTTCCCCCTAGTAATTGGCATGTAAGAATGTGTTGCATAGGGTTGCAGTTGGAAATCACAGTAGTCTTGCGTAAAAGGATATAGTGCCAGAAACGTTGAACAACTTGGACGGCGACCAAGGCCAGTTTTTCAACATGTAAATACTTGGTTTTGGTAGTCATGAGACTCTAAATCAAATAATAAATGACATGTTCATCATGAGAATCATCCTCCTGGACTAGAACCATAGCAATGGTAGAGTCTAAGGCTGTGAGATACGGGAAATAATCTCGACTGTAATTGGGTGGGAAAAGTAGTGGGGTACGGGTTAAGGTCAGTTTTAAAGCGTCGAAAGCTTTGTTGGCAGTGGTATCCCATACAAATTTAGAACCTTTCTTGAGTAGTTGAGTAAAACCAAGAGTTAACTCAACATAGTTTGGGATGAAACGACATAGAAAGTTTTCTTTCCCTTGCAAAATTTGTAGCTGGCGAAGTGAGGAAGGAGGAGGGAGATTGAGAATTGCCTCGACCTTCAAAGGATCTACCCTGATCCCTTGATGTGAAACAATATAGCCTAGAAGTCGGCTAGATTCTAGACAAAAAACACATTTGTGGGGATTCAAGCATATATGGTGAAACCGACAATGAAGGAAAATGGGGCGGAGGTGTGTTGGATGATATACACGGTGCATGGAATGAGTTGGTAAGTCATTGAGATATGGCTGCACAATGTGCTTTATATCATGAAAGTCATAAGACATAGCACGTTGAAAAGTTGTGCCGGCATTATTTAAACCAAAGGGAAGTTTTCGGTAAGCGAAAGTGCCCCAAGGACAAATAAAAACGGTATTGTGTTGGTTTGCGGGTACGATATTGAGTTGATTATATCTGGAGAAACCATCCATCAGAGAGAAGATTTCACTTCTAGCACAATCATCGACGATCTAGTCAACGAAGGGGGTAGGAAAGTTGTATTTAGGACAATCTTTATTAATGTCTCTATAATCAACGCACATGCAGATCGTACTTTGTTTCTTGTTAACCGGAACAAGATTGGAAACCTAGTCAGTTAGAGCCACAGGGTAAATAAAGCCATCTTTGAGAAGTTTCTCAACTTCAAGCTTGATAGCGGCAGCTTTACGTGGGTGGACCGTAAAAAGTCGTTGCCAGACGGGTTTAGCGCTCGGGTATGTCTTAATCTCGTGTACAACAATGTCTGGGTCAATACCCGACATTTCTTCATAGATCCATGCGAAGACGCCATGGAATTCTTGGAAAAGAGACTTGTAGGTGACAACTTCATCATGGGAACATGAAGCTCTGATATGCACATTTTCGACAAATCTAGGTTCGATGGATATGTTGAGGGGGATGGTGGGTGAGATATTACTTAAGTTCCCTTCGTAGAACATATCATGTGTAGACTCGGGAATGGTAGAAATGACGACAACGGTCGATGGGGTCGAGATCTGTTGGTAACTCTCAATGGTGTGTTGTTCTAGGAAGAGGATGGAACGATGATGTCCATTGTCCCAAGGGCTATCTTCCATGGACATAATAGACATAATCATCTCGTCCGTAGGAAAAATGATGTGGAATGGATCTGAAGATAAATCACCAAGAGAGGGGGTAGAAGGGGTTTCCGATTGAATGGCTTGATAAGCGGATTCAACTGGACTCAAAGGAATTTGGTTGCCATAATTAAGTTGATCTCTGAGGTTGGGTACTATCCATGGGTCATAAGATGTAGGGGTTTCTCGAACATAGGTGGAAATCATATTGATCGAGGCAACGAACGGATGTGGAACATCGGGTGGTGGAATGGGAAAAGTACCCATCAAAGAGGAATCTTTAAGAAGACCGACATCAACATTCTCATATCCAGGGGGTGTTTTTTCAATGAAAGGTACATTGTCGATACGTGCATCGGAGTGAAAGAAGGCCAATTGGTCCACCGTAATTACTTTTCCTTGATGTGGGAAATATATGACATAGAAAAGAGTGGACACAAGTGCACGCATGGAATCAATCCAGCTACGGCCAAGTAGAAGGTTGCAATCGAGAGGAGCGTCAAAGACCAACACTTCAACGTTGACCGTTTTTCCTTCTAATGTAATAGGCAATGAAGGGAGGACACCGTAAAGCTTAAAACCAGAGCCATTGAAGGCTTTGAGCGTATTGTGGGATTCGATAAAAGGAGGAGAGATAATGGCTTTTTAGTAGGTAATAGACATGATACACATTGAGGCACCGTCATCAATAACTTTTCTACAAATGTTATTGTCAGAGACAATAACTTGTATTTGGAATGCGAGTTGAGGGGCTAACCTTGGAATGTGATTTTCCAAGTCAAAATTATTAAATTTGTATTGGTAGGGTTGATTCCACCAATAGCTTTCAACAGTGCCTTCCGTTTTATAGGACAACTCTGAAGGACTTCGAGGGCTGACATCATGGATGGTGCTTGGGCCAGATCTTTGACAATACTGTAGTTCTGGGTAGCACGTGCATGAGGATTGAAAGTAGATTTTCGGACAACACCCTTTGGTGGAGGGAGAAGAACTGTATCTAGGCTCGGTCGTTCGATATGAAGAGGACTATTGGTAGGTGGAGTCATGGGATATGGTTCGACCAAAGAAGGAGGTATTTCATCAACCTTCTCTTTGGAGGAAGAATAATCTTTGGCTCGAGTGGTAAGTGTGATGCCATTCTTCTTTGAATCACCTATACACATTAAGACATAGGATGTAGCATGTTATCACTCCAAGAAAATCCTTAGGGTTGTAGACTAAGGATGCTTGGTAACTTAAAAATAATGTGTAGGTATGCTTGGAACAATGGGATCCTCAATGATTAATGTAATAGACAACTCATCATACATTCAAAAGAAACATTGCTTTTAGGAAACAATAATCA
>JASDQU010316389.1:0-13335 GCA_032191745.1 Picea mariana | reverse complement strand
TGGTGGTTCCTTGAAAGAGGTAACGTTCCATTCCCAATCATGCCTACCACTTTTCATCCTTGATCCTTCCATTTTCCCACCTTTTGAGTAATGTGGTTACATGTACATCAAAAAGGCATGTACCTCATTCTCTTATGAGAAGAAGGGGCTAAAGGCCCAGAGGTAGATTGCAGTTGGAAGAAAAAGAAAGAAATGGGATAATTAGGACAGTTAAAATCCACAAGTCCACAATTGAGCTCTACCCCCTCATTAATGGCGATCACCCCTAGTCCTAATGCGAGTAAACACATTCATTTATAAAAAAGGACTTGATTATATCTCGAATAACAACAAAGGAAGTGCTATGCTTGAAACCTTTTTAAGGGGACTCACAATCATGTAAAAAAAATAAAAGAAAAAGGTAAATAAAGGGGTTTGGAATGCAAAAAGCGTCGAGGAAAGGGTAACTCAATCGCCAAGCATACCCTCTACAAAGGCACTCATGGAGGCGAGCCCATACATTGTCTTGCATGTTCATGACTCCATGCACAGAAGTAAACCCCATGACCACCTCACATTTGTTACATATATCTGATTGGTTCTTCTGGAAATATCTCTCTACTTGGGTACTGGCACACCTAATAGGTTCCTTTGATGGCCCTCCCATACCTAAACCTGCCAAATCGCATAACGTTTTGGGCTTGTGTAAAGTTTGAAGGGGATACCCAATGAGAGTTGTTCATTTGGCTTTTGTATTACTTGATGGCTTGCTTTATATTCTTCTTAGGACTACTGTAGCTTATGATTGTTGGTTTTACTTGATTCCATGGCCTTGACTGACTTGAGTTCACTTAACATGGTTTTTGGAGAATGTTTTGGTGCTTTCACCTCAGAACATTGTGCACTTTGTACAGGATACAACACGTGTGATGCAGAGCGTTGGGTCACTTGATGATTGACCCCCTTCAGATACATCCTCTCACACCTCCCGGACCTTGGATGATGGACAAATGGGCTCTCATTTGACAGATATGGTCACGATGGCAGGCAGATGGGTAGAAATCCCACACCTTGGACAATGCACCCATACCTTATTCAACCATTGATGGAGGATATTGCACCTGATTATGCTCAGACACCATTCAAAGAGGTGATGCATGATCATTCCACTTGGACGCTGGCCTTCCTCACCCTGGATGTTGCGCTATTGATGATGACGCCATGTGCTAGGGTTTGTTGATGATGTTGGGGCTTGTTTTCCCATTAGACACCACTTGATGGCTTTGATATGTGACATGGCACTTGATGAGGATCTTCCACCTTTCTTGCACCATCTGGGGATGACATGTGGCCTTGGGAGGCTCTCTTCACCCTTTTAGAGGCTATCCGAGGGGTCGACCCCACTTATATCATGGATTATTGTTGTTTTACTCTATCATTGTGGACATTAGCACTTGGTTACCTCATATAAATAGAGGGAGCACTCACTTTATCAAATCATCATTCTCACACTTGTGGGATCATCACTACTTGTCTCTTTCTCTCTCATATTTCGCTTGGAGTACTTGTACGCACTTTTTGAAGGAGTATCTTTATTGGATGCTTTTCTCTTGTTTGATGGATGAATGTTGAGCTAGGGTTTTCTCATGCATAGCGCTTGACCTAGTAAGTGTTCTTCTTCAAGTTTTATGCTTGCTTATGGTGTATTATGGTGAATGCTATTTTAGATGTTTAATTGTTGCATGTTACCTTGTATGCTAGAAATATTGGGAGGGATTAAGATTGTTTATTCCCCTCCCTACTTTCATTTATCATTAATTTGTTGAAGCATTTAAGACTTAGTATAGGGCTTAAGAGTATTTATCCCCCAGGGTTTTGTCTTAGCTAGTTCAATTTCTAGGGATTAACATTGGTTATCCCCCTAGGGGTTGACCTAGTTCAATTAAGACCTTGCTAGACGCTAGAAAGTAAAACGACATCTAAGGTTTATGAGGGTATATTCCCTAGGGTTTGTTTTCAAGAAGTTTGGGCTTGGTTCTATGATGGTATAGCTCCAAGTTTTGATCTTCACACCCCTCTCTTTCCTTTAGCAACCTTCTTGGTGTTTACTTTGACTCCATTTGCCCAAGGAAAGAGAAAACGACACTAGTCTTATTAATTGCAAGTGATGGTTGAAACCCTGGCATTAGCTAGAACTCTCTCTCAAAACTCTCTCCTAGATTAGCTTTGTGACATCATTGGCAAGACAATTACACTCCAACGCTTTGAAGAATCATTAATGATCTTGCTGCTGTCATAAATGAATGCTACACCTATTAGGGCTTGCATATATTGCTGAATATTTTCTTAATATTGTGGCAAAAATTGCTCATGTCTAACAATTGGATATTGTTCTACTTGTTGAAGACTAAATTCTAAGATATAATTGCTAGTTTTCTGGGCTGATTTTCTGGCTGCTGTTGGAAATTGTTTATTGCTGATATACACTGGTCTACTGCTGCAATTCTACAACAACAGTTAGTTTTTCTTCATATCTTGTGTCTAAAGGTGCTTAGTAGGTGATATAACTTGGTAATTGGCTATTATATACATTGAAATGTTTCTTGTCTCACATGGGTTAACCAATTATCTTGCACAACTAATTTTACCCTTCATCTCTCCTAGACCTAGCCTAACCCATTGAGTGACTAAGATAGGGGGTTATAGACTTTCCTTAGCTTGCTATAGCATCCCTTGAGGTCACTAGGGAATCCCCCCTTGTGTTGGACCTCTTTCCTTCACTAAAACAAGGGAAGTACTTTCCTAGGTGACAATGACGAGCACTTATAGTTGTTACACAAGATTGACATCTTGTGGAGGGCTTTTCACAAGTATAAATCCTGTGATAACAGTGATCATTTAGAGAGTTGTCATCTTTGAAGAGAAGTCCTCTTCTTCAGGGTCACATCTTGTTTCTTCTGTTTTTGTTGATGTTGTGTCTTCTAATGATTTATATATGCCTAGCCCAAATATTGAATCTATTGATGAGGTAGTTGTAGAGCCTTCTAGAAAAGTTCTTAGTACGTCTACATCTTCTCCTGACACTAAGATTCACTACCCCAACTGGTACGTTAAAATCCTAGATGATGTAGGTTTTGATGCTTGGATTCCTCCTAGCAAGAGGCAATCTGCCACTTTTTCTCTTATGGAAAAAGTCATGGCTACTTGTGATCCTTGGTCTTATGAGGATGTTTTTGATAAACCAAAATGGGAGGACGCAAGGGTAGATGAATAGAACTATGATGAAAAATCAGACTTGAATTTCTTGCCCTCCAAGGAAGAACACTATTGGTTGTAAATGGATCTACAAGACCAAATTTTCTTTAGATGGATACATTGAGAAGCATAAAGTTCACTTGGTTGCTTAGGCACTTTCTAAGAAGGAAGGTATTGATTACACTAAGACCTTTGCCCTATTGCCAAGATGGACACCATGCGAGTTGTTTTATTGCTTGCTGCTAAAATTTTCGACAATCATAACCTACCATGCATCCATCTTGTGTGAGAATTTCACCAACACATTCTATGCAAGCATCCCTGCACACAACAGAATACTTTTTTAGTGGGAGATTCACTAGATGGATGTGAAATCCACTTTTCTTAAAGGTGATCTTTGTGAGGAGATTTATATGGTGCAACCTCTTGGTTTTGTTACAGATGGCACTTCTAAACTTATCTGGTGCTTGAAGAAGTCTTTGTATGAGATGAAGCAATCCCCTAATGCATGGTTTGAGAAAATTGATAAATTCTCTCTCTAGTGGTTTCAGTTGTTGTCATTTTGATCCTAACCTTTATGTCAAAGATATATATGGAGATATTTTGATACTGGTTCCTTATGAAGATGATTTGATTTTTATAGGGAGTAGTCCCGACATGATTATTGACATGAAAAAGAAGCTTACATCCAGTTAGAAATGAGTGATTTGGGCCTTTTGCATTAATTTCATGAGATGCAAGTTTTTCTGTTAGTTGATGGTGTTGTCATTTCACAGCCCAAGTATGCTCTTGACCTTGTTAAAAGATTTTGCATGGAGGATTGCAACCTTTGTCCTAACCCTTTTTACTTTGGAGTCAATTTCACTAGGCAATGTACTTCAGCATGAGTGGATGCTACCTTGTATTGACAACTTATTGGCAACCTCTTGTACTTGAGTCATAGCATACTTTACATCACCTTTTTTTTCATCTTGTCTCTAGATATATGCAGCGGCTGAAGGAAATCCATTGGCTTGTAGCAAAGAGGATTTTGAAATTTTTTAAGGGTGCTTACCAATCTGGTATTCAATACTCTTATGGGGTTAGGGGAAGTTGGTTGGATATACTGATTTAGAATAGGTTGGGGATTGGAATGAGTGAAAGTCCACTTCTGGTTATGCCCACCATCTCTTGAGTCTTGTTGCATGGTTAAGCAAGAAACAAGAGCTCCTTTCTTCCTCAAAGGCCAAGTACATAAGTGCTTCCATAGCTGGGTAGGAAGCTGTATGGGTTCAGATACTTTTGGAGGAGCTTGAACTTCGTTAGGAGCAGGTGGTGTCACTTCAATGTTAAAACCAGGGTGCCATTCAGATTGCTTGCCATCAAGTGTATCACTCAAAGATGAAGCATATTGATGTCCATCAACAACCAGGGTGCCATTTAGATTGTTTTCCATCAAGTGTATCACTCGAAGATGAAGTATATTGATGTCCATCAACTCTATATTTGGCAACTATACATGATCAGATTATTCATATGGAGTATCGCCACATTGAGGACCAGATTGTTGACTTATTTACTAGGCCTATGACAGAGGCCAAATTTGTCAAGTTTCGGATTTTGCTTGGGATGAAGGAAGTTATCATCAAGGGGGGATAAGCTTGTAATTTCCCTTCCTATCCCCAAGTCCAGATTAAGGAGGATGTTGGTGTAATTAATGTTCCACGTAGTCTTGACTTAGTGGATATTATGTGTCTTTGATGAAAGGCTTTAATGGTCTATCATTAGTGGTTTAATTGTATGTATTTAATGTTATAGTTAGCCTCGAGCTAAACACTATATAAAGCAGTCTTGATCCTCTTTGTAATCATCATGCGTGACACAAGAATAACAAACACGCAGTCTTGATCCTCTTTGTAATCATGATGTGTGACACAAGAATAACAAACATTTCTTGTAAAGGTTTTCTCCAGTATAGTCTTCGTGTTCATGTCATCTTGTGTGGTGACTCAACTTATGGCATTTCTGTGTTTTAAATTTTAACGGTTGTTCTCCCACCTCTGAACAACTTCCTCCGAGGACACATTACAATATAATTTCCAACATATACATCATTATTAGTTTGTGGCATTTCCTTTCGGATTTTTATTAGTCATCAAACATTTAATTTTTTACATTTATTCTTCAGAACAGATCTTTTCATATTGCTCTCTTCCTCAATTCAAGAAGTTCCAAGTATGTTCATTTCCCCTTTTCCTACCTGTTTCTGGGTTCCTCAGGATTTCATGTATTGTGAAGTTGTTGTAACTTGCCTCTTAGGATTCTTAACATCCTTTCTCATTTGACCAGCCCACTTTCAGATGTCCAGTGCTTAGCTGGCAATGGTTACGTTCTAGCATGTTTAATGACTAGCTGATGCCTAAAGGGCTTATTCACAACAAGTGGGTAGCAGTCAGACGGCTAGCAAGATGGGGAGAGCGCATTTTCTTGGCTTCATGGTGAACGAGTAGATGGGAAATGTTTCTACAAGATATGCATATAGGTGATCTAGCAAAGGCAGATGAAGGGTTGCCATCCTCGTATTTTGAAGAGCTGGCTTATAATCACAGTTGTCATTGAGTTGGGAGCAATAAAATATTGTATTTCTTATGATAATTACTTCATGGGCTATTTGTGATGTCTGTTCAGACTTGCACAAAAGGGCAATCCCTGGCAATTTTTGTTCCAGTTAGCATCTCATGCTCAAGGCCTGACCTTTTAAGGGCTCCTCAGCTGCTGCAATCTCCTTTGTGGTTGGAGTATAATCTGCTTGGCTATGCTAGGCAGCTCTGCCATTAAGGTTATATCAGTACACCCATTTTTGAGGTTCTTGTGATTATAATAAATAAACTTTCAATGCTTAAGATTTTTCTGGGAAGTACCTACTTTCCTTGCCTACAGTGAAAGCTCAGATATTATATTCGTCTTCTGTTTTTTATTGAATCATTGGTTTTATTTTTATATATTTTCAAAACTATTTGCAGGATGTGAAGGAGCTCCATTGTTGCCACTGCTTTTCGTTTTGACTAACATGGGATTCAATATCTCTTTGCTACATCTTCTGAAGATTTCTTCCGCATTGGTCTCCTCTCTAGCTGCAGCATTTTCAGGTACTTCTAACGAAAATTCCATTTGACATCTGTTCTGATAGAAATTATCAATTATCAATTTTCTATTGGGTTGCTTACAAGTCATACCATGCCCGAGCTTAGTGGTTTATTGGATTTGTACTACAGTCCTAATGCTTGATATTTTTTTATATTTGCAGTGCCTCTTTCAATCTATATGTTTACACTTCCCCTCCCTTATCTTGGCGTAGATTGCACTCTTCGTTCAGGATTCCTTGTGGGTACCGCTGTTCTTGTGATTGGATTATTTGTATATAACTTGCCTCATGCTGTGGAGGCTGCCAAAGTACAATAACATTATTTTTGGAACCTTTGGCCATTTCTATCACTCTTTTAAAGAATCAGCTTTGGGCTGAAGCCAGATTGCATATTTCTAGGCAAGAAATGGAGTATTAGGACTTCTATAAGCCTCAACTTGGGCCTAAAGAAGCCTTCTATCGTTCATTATGAACTGGAGAGGATATTGACAAAATATTGGCGCAACTCGGCAGTAATAAAAGTATGAGGAAGTGATACGTGTGCTGATACAACTGTTGTAGGCTTATATTAGGAGATCGAAAATATCAAAGCTGATTCCATAACTCTAGTAGAAGATTTCTATACAAATGAGATATATGGGGGTTCATTTTTGCTTGTAAACTGAAGTCATGGTAAATTTTATAATTATAATGTAACTACTTTTAGCTGTGTCTATCTGCATTGGTAATTACAATATTCTAATATATAAATTATCTTCCAATATGTATGTACATTATTCAACATTCTAATTTCATATTGAAATTGAAGTTAATAATAACCATAAAATATGTTGACACATTCACCACAAAAGATATGATGGGTTTGGTTCGGCTCTCTTAACATATGGTCCCTAGTTTGATTTCATTCTCCTGTTATACTATATAGGTATAATCATGGGGAATATTGTGATTAAATTACCAAAATACCACTCCGAGTCATGGCCAACAGTTAAGTTTCAATCACATCTTTAACCTAAGAGGTTATGCTTGTATATGGTAGAGTCATTCAAAAGGCACAGTTGGAATTATTAGTGCTACATAAATCATAACATTAAGTCTCCAGATCTGACCCCAACTGATCAGTGAGAATTAAGTATGGAATTGAAAATAGATAGTACGTTGAATTTAGTACGAATAAAAACTTCCGCGAAAGAAGATGCTTCATAATACCAAATGCTGTAAGTTGTAAGAGTCACTGTTCGTTCTTGAAGCTATTCGAATTAGGCCCCATATTCCAGGGAAGCCAATTATGTAGCGTGCATACAGTGCTGTCCATACCCTTCATCTGCCTTTGCTAGATCACCTTTACATAGGGAAGCCAATTTTCTTTAGTGCTGTTTCACTGGGGTTCGAGAGGCAATCTTCGAAGCTATTATGTAGTTTTTTCCTTTGTACAAGTGTTCTAATTAACTGCCCCAATTATCATGTTAATAACTGACTGGCAGTCATGCCGGTGTGGGTAAAAAGTTTATTTGGATGATAATTTCATAATGGGGCCCTGTTTGTGGTCAGCAGTAAACGGAAGGTTTAATTGACAAAGCACAAAGTATCGTATTTACCAATGTTTACCAAAATTGTGGTCATTGTTTCAGTGACATATGATGCACCTGAAATAGCCGAATCCCTTAATCAATTAAAAATGGGAAAAGGTTCTCACCGTGGTCAACACTTGGAAGGGTTGTTCCCAACCAGTCAAATTCTTTAGAAGGGTATACTCATGCAAATTTTGAATTAAATGTGTTTTTCCTCGGCATCCCATTTTTACAAAATTGGGAGTTCAACTGTTTTATCTTTCACCTTGGTCCTGAGTAGCCCGCAAAGTGGCATTGGGACAATCCCTGGCTTCAGGGCAATGTAATTCTCCCATTTTTATGTTATGACGTGTAAGGCTGGCTACCCTCTAAACGTATGTAATTTTTGAATTAAATGTATTTTTTTGCTGGCATACCAATTTTACAAATTTAGGAGTTCAACTGTTATAACTCTCAACTTATTAGTCCTGGAGTAACCAGCAAGCTGGCATTTTAGCGAGGATTTTAGGCTGTTTTGATTTGATCTTTACTATTGTTTTAGCAAGGATGCTAGTGAAGGTAAGGGGGCATTTCATTCTTGGTGCTTGTGAGAGTGAGAGAGTTACACCTGTTCCTACGCCACTTTTGTCCTATCATTGTCTTAGCTTGGGGGTGGTATTCCAGCAGACTTTCCTTAGGTGGTGAATTTATGCTTTGGCAATAGGTTTCACCCTTTGTTCAAGGGAAAAGATAAATACAATGTTAAAATAATGCATTATAATGTTAAAATCCAATCTTATGGTGAATTTATCCTTTGGCAATAGGTTTCACCCTTTTTTTTTTAGGGAAAAGATAAATGTAATGTTAAAATAATGCATTATAATGTTAAAATCCAATCTTGAATTTGTATGTTGTAATTTTAAAATAATGAATTATAATGTTAAAATCAATTCTTTGAATTAATATGTTGTAATTTTAAATGAATTATAATGTTAAAATCATCTCTTTGAATTAATATGTTGTAACTTTAAAATAAATTAGTATGTTGTAATTTTAAAATAATGAATTATATGTTAAAATCAACTCTTTGAATTAGTATGTTGCATCAGTTATATCTGATAGGCTTGATAGCGTCTCATACTTTTAAAATAATGAATTATAATATTAAAATCCATTCTTGAATTAGTATGTTTTAATTTTAAAATAATGAATTATAATATTAAAATCAACTCTTTTTTTAATTAGTATGTTTCATCAGTCATATGGTTCATGGTGTGTATTTCTCTATCTATCATTGATGGAAATTATGATTGTTTAATGTGTTGTAATCATTTTGTGAGTAGTTGTATAAGATGAGCTAAGTGAAGATTTCAGTCATATCGTATAGGTTTGATAACCTCTTATAATTTTAAATTAATGAATTATAATGTTAAAATCCATTCTTGAATTAGTATGTTGTCATTTTAAAATAATGAATTATAATGTTAAAATCAACTATTTCTTTGAATTAGTATGTTTCATCAGTCATATGGTTCATAGTGTGTATTTCTCTATCTATCATTGCTGGAAATTATGATTGTTTAATGCGTTGTAATCATTTTTTGAGTAGTTGTATAAGATGAGCTAAGTGAAGATAAGAGGATGAAAGAGAAGCAAAACTTTGACTACCCATGTTGGGTAATTGTTGAGTACACTATAGGGAAAGTCAATATTCACATGGATAGGTTAATTGTTTAGTACACTGCAAGAAAATCAATATTGACATGGATAGGTTAATTGTTTAGTACACTGCAAAAAAATCAATATTGACATGGATAGGTTAATTGTTGAGTACATTACATTGAAAGTCCAATATTGATTTAGAAGTTTGGTTCTAGGTCAACCCTTTTTTAGGTCCTAAAAGTCTTCTGAGATAGCTCTATGTAGGTAAGGTCGTGAAAGACCAATTGTTTGTTAGTAGTATTGGGATGGTCCTGAAGGGACTCATTGTGGTGGTCATTGTCAACCCTTCCCAAGCTTTAAATGATGCCATCATTTTCTGTTTATTATTGTACAAAACATACACATATGGACAAAGTTTCAACCATTAATGTAAAATCTTGGATATTTTGCTATCAAGCCCATCAGTGTTCATTGGAGAAAATGTGGCCTTGAATCTTCAACTCTCTCTTAGGAGGATTGGGTTGGTCTTGAAAAGAATTAGGAGGGTTGGGTTGGTCTTGAAAAGAATTAGGAGGGTTGGGTTGGTCTTGAGAGAACTGCACTAGTTCGGTCTTTGCCAATGCTTCCAAAGTTGCAAATCACATCATCATCTTCATCAAGAAAATGTGTCAATGGTGTGGGCAGCGTTAATAAAATTACATAGACCATCGTTTTCTTTATGATATAGTTAAAATTGACAATGTCACTTGATAGATGTTTAAAATGTCTTCTCTACTAGGTGAATGTCAAAATTCTAGAAGTTGAGGAATCAAGGAAAGAGTTTTACCAAGGAATCAAGGAAGGGAGTGCATGGTACTCTCCAATTTAAAGAAAATTACCAAGGAGTCTAGGGAGGGTGAGTCCATAGTACTCTCCATTATTAACACCTTTACATCATATGGAAATGCAATTTTGGGAAGCTCTTATTGATCATGTCTTCATTTATTCCCTCAATGTGTGCGCGGGTGCATGCGATATTATAAACTCTTTGTAAGTGTGAAAAGTGGTTACTACTATTTAATAACGTAGTTATTCCATATTTGTGGTCCAAAGTTTCAAAAACACAATTGAAATATATATATATATATATATATATATATATATATATATATATATATATATATATATAGAGAGAGAGAGAGAGAGAGAGAGAGAGAGAGAGAGAGAGAAGGTAAACGATTCAATTTTGCATTTGAAAATGCAAGTATGGGTTTAGTAATATAGAATTCTAAATTGAATTGCCATAACACTCATACTAAAATCATTATTATGTAGTGTGCCAAGTCCCTTAAAATGAGACTTTGTGGAGCTATATATAAACATGGATTGTAACCATGTGTACACGATAGATGGAAATAGTTTGGATTTCTAGGAGTCTCAATTTTACGCCATCCAAGATTAGTATGAAAAGGACACATACACTAGATATTCATGTGGTGTTTTATGATGACATACACTCCCAGAGCCACCCTTTTTCCAGTGTGGTATGTTCTATCTCATCTGAGATCCTTTAGTCATGCCATCCAGATGCAAACATTTTCCTCCAGTTCTCCTTAGTTCTTCAGATGCCTTGGCCATGGTATATCATCTCCTATCTCATGCACCTTAGATGATATATGAACTTCCAGGTGGTACACTATGCTTTTATTGCACATGGTCATGGTACTTTGGCTTAGTTTGCTTTACTTCAATTGTTGTGCTATTTTCTTGTGTATGAGTTTGATACTTAGACATGGTGTTATATCTTTTTAACTAGTTGTCAATGTGGTAAACACTAAAGTGTGATCTAATGTCACTTCATAACATTAACACTTTTACTATTTGCTTGGATGTACCATGGGGGACATAATTTTCTCTTAGATAAGTGTCGTCACATCTTGGGTCAAGTTGTACTACTAAGGATCTAGTTAAGGTAACATATCTCATATCCTCGTCCATACTTAACACTTTACATTTTTCCTTTCACTTCCATTCCATTCAAAGAAAATTAATCCCGCTCATGTTTGATTTATAAAATGTCATTTAGCAAGGTCCAAGAAAACAAATGAAGATTCCATTGTATAAAGGCCTAAGGCAAAAAAGGATGGAGGTGAATAGCAAATAAAAAAGTAAAATAATAAAATAATGCTAGAGCTATGTCACCTCACTAAAAGTCCCTTATCCCTAAACTCATATGCTTAATAATGAAGATCTAAAGAAAGGATTAAGAAATCAAGGAAAATGTTAAAGGTGTAGTAAAATAAAGACTCATATGCTTAATAATGAAGATCTAAAGAAAGGATTAAGAAATTAAGGAAAATGTTAAAGGTGTAGTAAAATAAAGTGTCGGGGTTGTAACTTTAAGCTTAACACCCCCTCTTAAAAGAATTACACATGGAATTAATGAAGAATCATAGCTCTTGAAAGCTAGTTGGAAAAGAAAAAAGACTTCCACAACATCATAACATGAGTTTGAGGGTCAATACATGAAGTTTCCCTTTCATTTTCCATAAATTATCCATCACATTACCTATATCTAACTTAGTGCTCTAATAAATACTTCCTGTCCTAAGATTTGTAACATGTATAAGGGTTAAGGTTGTCTTATCATGGTAAAACTTAGACAAATTCTGAAATTAACTTGTGTTATGATGTTGCTAGAAAGAAATCACTACGTGTGCATCACCTAATGACTTGTAAAGGGGTTAGACCCACCACTATAAGTGGGTTTTTCGAAAACACATGTATTCCAATAGAGGACGAACACCTTCAGTAACCACTCACACAAGCAGATCAAAGATCAACACACGATGTTTTGACGTGGTAAACCCCTATAGGGAAACATCCACGGCCCCAACCAATGCAACCACTTGGAGCAGTTTATTGATGCAAAAAAAAAATATTACAAAGAGATTTTACAAGAGAGTTTCTCACAATTGATCATTGGCAAATGACCCTCCATGCTCTTTAAATAGAGATCATGGACCAATTGGGTGTTAAGACACAAATCAATGGTCGTTAAGATCGAGGAGAATATGAACCGTCAAATCACTCTATGTCGGGAACATATCGTGATTATCAGATTTCCTAACTACAAATGCACATTAATGCATATTAAAGAAACACACTTTTGCTAACGACACATTAGACCAAGTAGATCTTAACTAACACCTAAGTGTCTAAATATCCTAACATCCCCCCTTAAGAACAACTTGGGATAGGATTGAAGGATTTACAATAGTGATACAATAGGAGAAGGAAGGAGGCATTAGAGCCTATCCCCCCTTGATGACAACTTCCTGAACTCCTAACACAGATCAAAGTTTGGACAACTTCGCTTCTGTAAGAGACTTTGTGAAAATGTCTACAAATTGATCTTCTGTAGGGCAAAAGAGCACTTCAATAACTTGATCATGAATAAGCTTTCTGATGATGTGCATGTGTAGCTTGATGTGCTTGCTACGCTGATGTTGAATTGGGTCTTTGGCGAGCTTGATGGCACTCTGATTGTCGCACCAAAGGCTGGTCGGATGCTGCTACTGGAATCCAAACTCTGAAAGGATTCGTCGAAGCCACAAGGCTTCCTGACTTTTATTTACTGCTGCTTGGTACTCTTCTTCTGCTGAAGAAAGTGAAGTAGCCTGTTGTTTCTTACAAGCCCAAGTGACAAGTCCTGAACCAAGGATGAAAACATAACTTGCAGTAGACTTCCAATCATCAGTGTTGCTGACCCAATCTGAATCAGTG
>JASDQU010316387.1:0-13237 GCA_032191745.1 Picea mariana | reverse complement strand
TGGAACTAGAAATTAAGTAGTTAAGTGAAAAGGTTTAAAAAATCTAATGTTTAGACAATGCAAACAAATACACATAATATTTCATTTTTTATAAGTTTTATAAAGTGTTTAGTATTTTTTAATACAATGTTTACTAAATTGTTATTTATGTTTTAAAAAGTTTATAACTTTTTTTTATATAAGATAATCATATAATTACAATTATGAATAATAATTTATAAATTTATATTAATCATTATAATTATCAATCATAATTTATAATTTTATAACTTTATATTAATTAGATTTATGTTGATTATACATTAAAATACTTGAAATAACAGATTTTTCACAGTAATTTTGAATATTTCAATTATTATTAAACAAAATATTACATACCATAACCCACCAAATTCGAAAAATCGAGTTTTTGAAATTCAAAGAAAATACACCATACCCACATTTTTTTTTATTTCACTTTTAATGTTCTAACGATCCTTTTCACGAATTGGCATGCCCATTTTTCAGATTATTACAAACTCGGTGGGGTTGTTCTGTAATTTTACGGACAAAGTAGCGGCATTCATGTGTCTCAGACCCCACCCAATACAAATAACGGCAATCTGTGCCTTCAGTTTTTCTGTTCAGACCTTCGGCATATGCGTTAKATGAGAAGTCCAGTAATAATTTCAGAATTCGAATGTAAATAGTGTGAACACTGAAACGAGTGGTCAAGATTATCGGATAACAAGCAAATTTTGATACCCGTAATGTGATACGATATTTCATTTGAAACCTGATAAGCAAATTTTGATGCCTGTAATGTTATACGATGTGAAACCTTGTTATTATTTCTGCTCATATGCGCGAACACGGGATCTATATTTTTGGCACATCTCTTTTCGTTACAATCTTTGGAGCCGTCTAAAGCTGACTAACAATTTTAATTTTAAGTTGTTGCAATACGTTTCTTGTAATTGTATATATGGCATCGTTCTGGAGGGCCCCCGTGTTCGCCATTATAAGTTTCCGTTATTGGGTTAACACATACCGCCTCCATGGGTTGGACAATTAATAAGGATTTCTTGCACCGATCTCCCTTGAATTTCACGCATTTAGAAATACCGCCGATGTTCACTTTTATTAAGGGTTTAAGAAAAGTGCCGATAACGATTTAGATGGAAATCCTGGCAGTTTCTTAGATACAAGTTGAGGTTCATCGGTGCAAAACGATAAGGAAGGTTGGGAGGTACAGCCTTGGATGCCAATCACTTCCGCCTGATCTCTTTCCATCAGAAATTCTATGGAATTGCAAAGGTATACACAAGTGAAGAATTTGGCCGCAGATGAATTGAGATTTGTATTTCTACATATGAGTTCAGAGGTGCCCGGAACAAGATCCGTACAGATTCAACCTTAATCAATAGCATCTGTAGAGGAAATGGGGCCGTCCGAAATAGTCCAGCAGATCGAAGCGGGCTCAGCCGCAACATCTAGAGAATAAAATAATGCATCAAGGAAGGTTGTGTGCGCTACGGAGAGTGCCGAAAGAATCACGCTGCCAGCATTGGGGGCTACGCGGTGGATAGTTGTGCAGAATTTATGGCGAGTGTAGATGAGGGATCGGCTGCAGCCATGAAGTGTGCAGCTTGCAATTGCCACCGCAACTTCCACAGGAAGGAAGTTGAAAACGAGACCCTATGCGAGCGCCATCGCATACGCGGCTGATAATGGCGATAATCAAGCATTCCAATCTATGGAGAAGTGTAAGTTATGTGTCAATTTCTACATCTCTGGTATAATATTAATCAAGCGACAAGATCGTTAAGAGATTATTATTTGTTCGACCTGTGGAATATTTTAATTATAACTGTTCAAAACTAGTTCTGTGTGTAAGGAATAATATATGTACTGTATATAAATTCTCATCTTAATTAACCTAGTATTACCGATTCTGTGAACACTGCTATGCATATTCACAGTGCAAGGAAAGTATCCATTTGATAAGGGATAGCTTTCTTCGTAGATAGGGTGATCAATAAAAATATTGTACGTTGCTGACCGTATTTCAGTTGAAGAAGATAAGGGTTTTCTAGCTACATTTTCAATTTTTGTTTTCGAATTACTGTTGATATCCATGTAATCTTTGCTTTATTAAATGAATTTGCATGAAAAACGGAATTATTACTCTTCGCCAGCGTGCCTAGGGGGTTTCTAAACATTTTTGCTTAACATTTACTATATTTTTATGGTCACAAATGAGATAGCTGTAAATGAGATGTTGTTGTGCCAATGCGTATTTAGGATGTCAATGCATATTTATATGTATAAAGTTTTTGGAGTTCAGGTTTTATGTTTTTAAGTTTAAATTACAGTAAACTATAAACGAATTGATTTAGAAGAGAAACTATATCACTGTAAGTTATATATACATATATATAAAGTGAATCAATTTATGGAAACTTTATGGAAACAGATTGAATTACAGGAGAAAATAAATCAATGCAAGATATACCATGACAGGTAGAGAAAATGAATCAATTTAAACTTTTGGATCTTTTATCTTATATAATTTTTCTAATGTAGTGTGATATCACACATCACATGTAATGTTGTGATACACCACATTACTTGTAATGTAGTGATATCACTATAATGTAGTGATATCATTACATTATAGTGATATCACTACATTACAAGTAATGTGTGATATCATTACATTACAAGTAATGTGTGATATGATATCACATAACAAGTAATGTGAATTTTTYTAATTTTTATCTTGTACATTTTTAAGGTAAAGATRATTATGATCTTCAATCTAATTAGAGTAGCTAGATAAATACATGGTGATATATTAAATATGTGTTATGAAAATGACATGTTGTAGACTTTGGATTATTTTGGTTATTTTTAATAGAAAATGTATTTTTTTTTTTATCAACCATTTCTTGATTGACATGTTAGACCATGTTTAATCAAACATGCAAATTCTTCTACTCTGTTGAGTTGTTAGATCAAGTTCAATTAGATATTTTTSTTTAAATTTGAGTTGTAAGAGAAATTTAGGGGCAATTTTATTTTTGGAGAAAGTTTATTTTTAAGAAAAAATGACTTCTCTCTTTGGAATCATATTTTACTCCATATCTTAGGTATTTCTATTTTATGGTTACTTGCTTAGACTAGTGACTTGGCATCTTTGGAATCATATTTTACTCCATATCTTAGGTTTTTCTATTTTATGGTTACTTGCTTAGACTAGTGACTTGGCATGGATCCTATTTAGTATATAAGGATATGGAATCATATTTTACTCCATATCTTAGGTTTTTCTATTTTATGGTTACTTGCTTAGACTAGTGACTTGGCATGGATCCTATTTAGTATATAAGGATATTGCTGATTTTTTTTATGTGAGGTTGTTTCATTTTTATTCTCTCACTTTCATTTTCAATTTTAGGTTGTTTTCATGTCATTTAGCTCAGTAGGTTTTGATTGAGTGTTAGAATAATGCTTACAATAAAATTGGTTTGGGTTTGGGTTTGGTTTAAATGAGTTGGAGGTTGTTGAGAGATTCTCTACCTCTCTCTATGTTTAGAATAAGTTAGATCTAAATCCAACTATATAATTATGTTGTAATTGTGAGAAGGATAATACAAATATTATTTGTGTGTAATTATATTGTAAATTCGCCAATTTTTTAATATAATATCACATCCTGGTTGGACTTAAGCCTTCACTGAGTGTCCAAAAAAATGTGATAACCATTGGAGTTGATTCTGTGTACATATCTGTGGGAGTTTGTTTTGAACCAATGCAACTTTTTTTTTTTTTTTTTTTTTATATTTATGTTTTCTAGTAGAATCAGCTTTTGTTATTTATTTATTTATTTTTATGTTTTCTAGTAGAGTCAGTGCCTTAGGAGACTGCTCGGAGGAGATCACTATGCAAGAAAAATATTGGATTGCCATTCTGTTTTTATTTGCAGAGACCATTGTTGTTTGTGAGGAGTGTGTCCAGTTCAGAACCTAATGAGATTAATGAGCTTGATTGTAAAAGACATCCGAGGCGGTGAAAGGACTAATTAATGAGCCTGATTGTAAAAGACATCCGAGGCGGTGAAAGGACTAATTAATGAGCCTGATTGTAAAAGACATCTGAGGCGGTGAAAGGACTAATTGGAGTATGTTGATGTAGACAGTGCAGCCATTTCCATCAGTTCCAGTTCTGACATAAGATCACCATATCCGTAACTTGTTTGCACATCTATTGTAGTTTATGTGAGAGAAGGGAAAACAGTGATGGAGTCGCCGCTGGGAACGATATTTCTACCTGATGTAAATTGCCTCTGAGAGGGAGTTAGTCCCTATGCAGAGATAAAATTCGACTGTATGCCAGAAGAGAAGCCAACACTCTAAAGCGTCTGGATCGTGGATACAGACTTCGTAGAAGGAGTTTCCATTAGGAAATCTATTTCTTATGGAAAAACAAAAGAATTTCAATGAATGGATGGATATGGTTATTAAAGTTAATAATAGAATGCATGACAAGTGCATTATAGGAAAATAAGGATGTGGTCATATTTTTTTATTTTGTTGATTGTGTAGTATGAAGAATTTCTATTTTTATATTTATTTGTTTGTAAATTATCAAGAACCATTCAAAGAATAGTTTAACATATCTTAATTTAGTAGTTCTTGAGATATTAAGGTGTCATGTAAGAACATGTTTATTAGTTTGAAGTATGTTTACAAGTGTGTTAAAAGTTTGAGATTCTTGTTTTATTTAAGTGCTTCAATTGTCATAGGTTATACTTGTGTATATTGTTGTAGATGTGTTTAAAGAAGATCAGTTGTATATTTTACTACTGAAAATATTTAGTAATTAGATCACTATCCTATATAAATGTCAAAATTTGCTCTTTCAGGGAATTGTATAGAGATCGTCCTTCACTAGGTCGATAAGCATCAATTCTACAAATTCGTTAGATCATATCAAGACAAATATCTATGTTGAAATTTGAGTATTGTAATTATGATATAATATTTGTAATATAAACATTATGAGAGGGTGTTGGAATAATTCTTATAATATAATTGGTTTGGGTTTGATTTGAATCTACTGGAAATTGTTGAGATATTCTCTTTACCCCTCTTTTTATGTTAAGAATAATTTGGATTTGAATCCAACTATATAATTATATTATAATTGTGTAGAAGGAATTCAAATATCCATAATATTCAAAAAAACATTTCCATAATAATGTAAAAGTAAAATACTTATAAAATGTTTTTTGCATTCTGTTGAGTCCTTTGAATTCACCATGTAATGTTTTCATATATTTTATCTAGAACATTGAAATAAAGTGTAAACAGTTTTAACACCTAGTTATAATGTACAATTTGAAATTCTTACAAATTTTTATTGTGCATTTAAAGTGTGCATTTCAGTTGCGGGGAAAATGTGTGCACCCACATGATTACTATCATATTGCTGAGAAAGTGTGCACATTTATCTTAGGATGGGATGATATAAATTTTTATTGTGCATTTAAAGTGTGCATTTCAGTTGCGGGGAAAATGTATGCACCCACATGATTACTATCATATTGCTGAGAAAGTGTGCACTTTTATCTTAGGATGGGATGATAGGTGGTAGGAGAAAGTGTGAAGAATATATTCACATTTTTTCTTTCCACTTGAATAATTATTTTCTCTAGACAATAATGTGACCCATACCTTTAACATTTAATTTATTTTTTTTGTTGTTAGTGATTTAATTTAATAGTTATATCACGATTTTTTTGAATTTCAAGTAATACTCATTGGTTTTAACTTTTATTTTTCTAATTAAATGAATTCAACAGTTAGATGTGGAACATTTTAAATTGATAAGTTTCAAGTGACACTTGTGTTAGCAGTTTTCATTTCTTCTAACTCCATGCACATTGAATAAAATATATGAATCTGAAAAAAATAACTTACTTAGTTGATCTAGACATTTTTTTGGTGAATTTGTAAATCTTTTCCATTTTTCTTGTCCATCAAAATTAATTTGTTACAGATTTGTCATATCAATTTAATATTATAATATATAAATATCAGTTTTTAATTGTTTTGCAAAAATCTATATAATTTCAAAAAATTCAACAAATATATTTTAAAAAATATATTCTTTTACAATATAAATATTTTAGAGTTCACATCACTGGGGAAGAGTCTCGATTGCCCCTTATAAGAACAAGGAACCCCTTGAAGTGAAACGGACTCTTTGATGATCTATGTTTTTCATGACCTATTGGAAACCATAAAGATTTGGGTTAGTTCACTCAGGCTTATAATCGAGCCTCATCTCCGGCTCTGATCGAACGAATTGTCACCGATATCGAAAGGAGTGAGAGTGTTGTCATGTCAATGTCCATATATTCACACAAAATGACGTGGTGCCTATGTAATAAAGTTAATCTGTGAGGGCTTGCCTGTCTTTATTAGAATGATAATGTGGTGCTGGAAATTTCCGTAGACAATGGGAAGGAGCGAGTGTGATCATTCCAATGTTTAGACATTAATACAAAAGGATATGGTTCCTATCTGATAAAGATAATAATATGTGAGGGCTTGCCAGTCCTTATTAGAATGATAAAGTTGTGTTCGGAATTTTCATATATAGCTTGATGAGTTTGGATTTTATTTTTTATTAACCTTTTTGAACTCTAAATAGTGGGGAAACTTTGTGAATGAAGTATAAGTTTTATTGTTCGAATAATTTTAAGTGACATCCTTTCGCTTTAATTCACTGTTGAAACCGACATCAATTCTAGTACCTTGAAAAAATTGTTTTGATATGAGGTCGGCTCGTTCTTAAATTCTCCGCCCCGAGCTCTGGCAAAACATTGAATTGCCCTATCTTGTGTACTCCCTGATGCAGGGCACACTTCTCCATGTTCATCTGTCCTGGGAGAGTTATTTGATGATTCCTAGGTTTTCTATTTGATGACCGGAGACTTCTTTTGAGAAACTCCATTAACAAGGCTGGTTTACCTCCCTGTGTCTAGTTTTAAACCCATTTAATTGAGGAAAATATTTAATTGCGTTTTTAACTAGTTTATAGGAAGATCTTGTTAAGGAAAATATTTAATTGCATTTTTAACTAGTTAGTTAGTTAACTATTACGTTACAGGAGTTGGTAACTCACTCTGTAACTTCTTGTAACCATATTGTATAACTATACATGTTCATATTAATAAAATACACATCAAAAATGTAATGTGTTGCATTAATCTATCTCTGCTTAATCTTTTCATGGTATCAGAACGGATCACTCCATCATTGAAGGGCCCAGAGAACCAGGGTTATGAAAAAGTATCTCCGTAAACTACTTCTATCCCTGCATAGCAGGCAAGTCAGTGATGAAGAACCTTTCTGCACACTCAAAAGATATGAAGCCGGTAATTGCCAAGTTAAAGAAGTTCGGTTGGAATTTCGTGCAGGGGAAGTATGCCATCCACGGTTTCACGCACTAAGTACATGCGAAGTATGCCATCGAGGCGCAGAGAAGAGCTTAGAAGGTTACCGATCAATAGAGATGTGTGAGCGCAATTGATCTATCGGAGCGTACGGAAGCAAGGAGAAAAGGGCCATTTGGAAAGCCGCCCAGAGAATTTGTTTGTCGTTGATATGACGTGAAGGATTTTTTTTGTCCTGACATAGCTCTCACATAGAAAGGAGTCGCCCGTTTGGAAGAGGGTCGTCGCTGGTCTTTTATTTGGAATACCGAAACAAACTTCGGATTCGCGTGGCAGTTTTCATAGATCTAGCTAACAGTTTAGAGCAGTTGATGTGGTTTACCAGTCGGTGTAGAGTAGTCGTTTATTATAAGAAGAGAGACTGATTCGCAGAGACAAAGATAAGGTTTACCAGGCGTGAGAAACCCCGAAGAAGCCACCAGAAATTTATTTTAGAAGAGCACACATGTGATTTTTAAAATTTCGGCACAATCGGTGAGGAAGACAAGGAAGATTTTATAAGATATATAAAAAAGGTGCTCTCCATTATTTAAAAAAATGGCTTTAAATTATTTAAAAAAATTTTATTATTTCAAGGGAGGTCGTGAGAAGTTTTTGGGTTGTGCATGGTGTATAGCTATAAGATGCTCAATCTACTATAAGATCCACAATCTGTAAGAAAATTATGTGAAGCCATAAAGTTGACGAGTCTCTAAGGTCATAGCTGCCATAGACAGATATGGAGTGTCACATTTATGTAAATGTTATGGTTGGATTGGATTTGGATGAAATTCTCTAATTGCGAATAGTGTGTTTGTTGATTTTGGCATTTCTAAAGAGAGTTGCAAAGAGATAAGAAGTTATGTGAATCGAAGAAGCATATTCCTCAGTAGATGAAGAAGAGTCATGGAGAAAGAAAATAGTCTATAAGGTAGATTCAAGAGAAAAAAGATGTTAAGCATGGTGATGAGATTTATTTTGGCATTTCTAAAGAGAGTTGCAAAGAGATAAGAAGTAATGTGAATCGAAGAAGCATATTCCTCTCTAGATGAAGAAGAGTCATGGAGAAAGAAAATAGTCTATAACGTAGATTCGAGAGAAAAAAGATGTTAAGCATGGTGATGAGATTTATTTTGGCATTTCTAAAGAGAGTTGCAAAGAGATAAGAAGTTATGTGAATTCTATCCAGACCTCTGTAGATGAAGAAGAGTCATGGAGAAAGAAAATAGTCTACAAGAAAGAAAATCGAAAGAGTCATCATGGAGCAAATAGTTGTCTACAAGAAAGAAAATCTAGGCTTCCAAAGAGAAGAAGCCATAGGACAAAAGTATTGTCTCTTCTATTGTTGAAGAGCAAGTCATTGAGACATTTTTATGGACAATTTTTCAGCATTATTGAGCAGTAAAAACTGCATGAAGAAAGATGGACAGAGCCATGTAACAAAATATAACTAAATTTTTGGTTTTTTTTGGACAATTTTTCTGCATTATTGAGCAGTAAAAAACGCATGAAGAAAGTCGCAAAGAAGAAATGAATTGTTGTCATTTGAGGGGTGCATGTTTGGTTGTACCCGACACTTCGTTAGACACTCCACACTCCAGAGAAGTTTAGACACTTTAGACACTCCAGAGAAGTTTAGACACTCCAGAGAAGTCTTGAGGTGTTAAGGAATGGGGAAATGTGAGATATTAATCTCAGAGTCAGGACCAAGTTTTTCTTAAGGGAGAGTGTGAAGTCTATTGCATTGGAATGCATTGGTAGCTGGTGATAGTGATAGTTTTTCCCGGATGTAATTGAGGGGGAGTGTTAAAGAAAACACCTAATTACATCCTTAACTAGTTAGTTAGTTAGTTTATCATTACAAGAGTTGGTAACTCACTATGTAGCCTCTTGTAACCATATTGTGTAACTATACATGTTCATATTAATAGAATACACATCAATAATGTAGTGAGTTGCATCAAATTGAGACAGTTCCCTTTCAGTGATTTTTCACTCAAATGTTCAATGGATCTTCTACAACACAACACGCTCCAAAGGCTTCTTGAATATTCTATAACATCTATCAATTCCTATGCCACTATAATGACTATCAATTCCTATTCCAAGTCTGTCTGGGCAAAGTCCTAACGCATTTAGTGTTAAAAATAATGATTAAATAGGAATTTGTTTTGGGTTGGTTAGAGATTCTGTCAACCCCTCCCTCCAAATTTAATATCGAATCTTATACATTACTATATAATTATAACAAGTTTGAAGATAAAAAAATAGTATGTGAAGTTTTTATGTCTGTAATTATATCTGCAATTTCATTTTCTCACTTGGTATCGGAGCTTGGATGAACTTAATTTTCTTACGGAAAATCAAAGAAAGTAGAGTAGATGAATTTCTGAATTTTCTTTTCCTTTAGTGAGTGGTTGCAAAGAGTGTGTTTGACGTATAGTTTTCTGCGGGCTTTTCTGTATTTGGCCAAACTTAATTTCTTCACGGGAGTGCTCAGGAAAATCAAAGAGAGTAGAGTAGATGAATTTCTAATTTTATTTTCGTTTAGTGAGTGGTTGCAAAGAGTGTGTTTGACGTATAGTTTTCTGCGGGCCCTTTTGGATTTGTTTCTGATGCATCTTGGTCAGATTCTGTAAAACAACATTCCGCAGCTTGTGTTCGTCACTGTTCTCCATAGCCTGGCGTTTGATTTGCTGCATAATATTGGACAACACGTGGAAGATTTTTTTTTTTTTTTAAAAGAAAGTTGACGTAATCCGTGCTGTGTACCTGTTAAAAGGAGATATTGTGGAAGGTCAGACTCACAAAATACTTCTCCCCACCTCCAGTATTATCATACTTCACTTTCATCGGAAGAGGGTGAGGTTGGGTAATCTAAAATATTAGAAAAAATATATTATTATTAATTTATTTTTTTAATATCTTTTTTATTATTATTATTGATAATATATTTGAAAAAATATATTATCATAATAGAATGGTCGTGTGAAAATATTAGAAAAATTGTATTATTATTAATTCATTTTTTCTAATATCGCCACCAGCCCTCCAATGAAGGTGGGATGATAATACTGGAGGCGGGGGCACAAATCTTGTATTCTTCCCTTAATGCTGCCACAAAGAGGATTGTTTCATGGTTGAAGCAGTTTTTTCATTGGATCTAAGGTGGGATGATAATACTGGAGGTGGGGGCACAAATCTTGTATTCTTCCCTTAATGCTGCCACAAAGAGGATTGTTTCATGGTTGAAGCAGTTTTTTCATTGGATCTAAGGTGAAGGATCGCCGCTGTGCAAGAGGAGCCATCGTTGTGGAAGACTAGAGTTCATTGTGCAAGATAATTGACTTGTTGTACTTAGAGCTTGGCATGTTGTGCATTTAATGATTCTTTTGGATGATCATACAAGTCTAGATCAAGTGCAATTGTGGGACTGCTCATCAACGACCAGAGGCGTGTGAATGTTGTCATTGGATCTGTGATCCAGGAACGAGAAGTTAATGCAGTGTGGCCAATTGTTATTGCTGTTTTTTAATATGAAAAGCTGTCAAATTAAAAGAGTGACTGATTGAAAAGATATGAAAAGCTGTCAAATTAAAAGAGTGACTGATTGAAGAGATCCGAAGATCAGATCATCTCAACGAAATGCGTGTTGTGAATCTTTGTGTAATTTAAAATTGTTGAAGGGATTTGTTAGTGTGCAGAGATCAAATGAAGAACCAATTAATTCAACATGTGTTGTGAATTTGAGTGTAATTTAAAATTGTTTAAGGGATTTCTATGAAATTTTGTGTTTTATTTAGTGTGCAGAGATCAAATGAAGAACCAATTAATTAAACAGAGTAACATAATGTAATTTAGTGGTTCTCGACTTGCTTCAGTGTCTCGAGAGATTATGTCCACAGTATGTTATAAGCTTGTGGATGTTGTTGTATTTTGGTGTAGAAGAACAATAGTTATTGTTTACTTTTGTGTGTTTATGAGTGTGTAAAAGGTCATTTTGTAAGATTCATTGCTGAATAAATTTAATAAATCTAGTATTCAGATTACTTTTCTAGATAAATGACAAATATATAATTCATTAGATGTTTTTTAGATGGAAATATGTTAATAAATCAAATTATTTTTAAGGTACTCAAGAATCTTTAAAACTGCCAATAAATCATTGATGTTGAAAAGCAATTGTACTTTAAAAATTTTCTCAACCTCTCTCTACTCTCCAAATTTAGAAGCCAGTTGTCTGTGTCGCCCTTGTTCGAGGAATCTGTAATGTTTCACCTAAGCATGTCCATCTCACAGGTCCCATTGGGTTTTGAGTCCCATCTCATGCCATCCAGCCGAATTTGTCACCATGGCCTTTGAGTCTTTCTCATCCCATCCATTTGAGTTCGTCACTCTGATCCTTGAGTCACACTCGCACCTTCAGTCTGGCTTCATCTCCATGGTCTCTAGTACACCCTCAGTATTACTCGCCTTCTAGTCTCCACTTTTACATTTGGTCCTCTCTCTACTCTCCAAATTTAGAATCAGTTGAATCTCATAGATCACAATATAATTGTACCTAGATTCAAGATAAGAAAATAGTGTGTTAAGTTTTTCTGTTTCTAATCATACTTGCAATTTCATTTTCTCACTTTGAGGATACTGTATTGTTTACTCTAGTATATATTTTGTGAGATTCGAAGACTACTTGATTCTGGTGGCATGTTTCAACTCGGGATTTTGCTCAAAAAAATGCGTGCGAAGTAGACATTACGATGTGTGGTATTGAGTTCATATGAAACAAATTTGAGCGTTTCTCGATTCGATGGTGAAGACATCCCTCCAGTTCAATGTATAGATGGCACATGATGTTGACTCAAGCCTTTATCTTACAAAATCGTTAATAAATTTCAACATGAAGTTTTTAACGATGTGCGAAACCTTAAGATCTTAATAATGTACGAATGACCATAACGGCACAACGATGGAAAGCTTACTGGATTCAAAACCGTCAACGATTCCTCTAGCCCGAAAGGAAATCTAAATGGATTATCTCTTTACCGATTTTCGATAGTGCTAGTTATCGGCCATCGACTTGTTTTCTCTTGATACATATGATGATCCATGGTTTATAGGATAATCTTTAATGGGAAGGAGTGAGAGTGTTATCATGCCAATGCTTAGACATTCATAAAAAAAGGTTTGGTGCCTATCGAACACAGGTCATCCATGAGGTCTTGCGGGTCCTTATTAGAATCATAGTTAGTCTGGGAGGGCTTGCCCATACTTATTAGAATGATAAAGTGGTGTTGGGAATTTTGATATATTATTAGAATGATAAAGTGGTGTTGGGAATTTTGATATAAAATAGATGGGTTGATTATGGAATTAGGTTTTATTAACCATTTTCGAATCTAAGGGAAAAAAATGATAGTGTCAATGAAGTGTCAGCTTTATTGTTCGAATAATTTTAAATGACATCCTTTCGGTTTAATTCAATGTTGAAACCAACATCAACTCTAGTACCTTCAAGATTGTTTTGATACGAGGTTAGTTCATTATAAAATTCTCCATCACAAGTTCCGAGAAAACTTTGAATTGCCCCCTCCTAGAAAACTTTGAATTACCCAATCTTCTCTGTACGAAACATAACTCAAACTCCGTGTTGCATGCCACATAATTCCTAATGCATTCAGGACAGTGCATTGTTGAATCCTAGTATACATTCCTGTGAGATTCAAAGATTAGTTTATTGTCGTGTCATGTTTAACC
>JASDQU010316382.1:0-13335 GCA_032191745.1 Picea mariana | reverse complement strand
AAGTTATATTTCAATTAGTTAGAATTAGTATAATAGTAATTAGTAGATTGTATATATATATGGTAGTTAGATTAGTTTAGTTTGTTTTAGTAATTAGTTTTAGTTTATTTTGTTTAATAGTTAGTTTTAATTAGATTAGTGTATTAGTTTGTTTTCTTGTTAGTTTTAGTTAGTTAGTTTTATTTATTGTTAGTTAGTTTAGTTTGTTTTATTTAGTTTTAGTTAGTTTAGTTAGTTTAGTTTTAGTTAGATTAGTTAGTTTAGATTAGTTTACTCTTTGGTTTTCTTAGGATCTTAGAACGGCTAACGGAGCCGTTAAACCCGTCAGGGTGGTTCATTCCAAACGGCTTGGGTTATTAGACAACCCCGGACTGGTTCCACTCTCTCAGTTGACGGACGATCAATTTCGCCCGTCAACAGTGTGTCTATTGGGAAATATCGCCAGCTCTTTCAGGATATGCACCCTCTACCCCTTATTATAACTGATTACTTCACCCTTCACTAGTTCCTCTTCCAGTGGCTTCAGACCCCACTGTTGAGTGCTATTGGAAGGTCCAGTGCTATTTGAGAGGAAGGACGTTACGTCTTTTAGGACACAAGCATTTGTTTTCTTTGTTCTTCCATGCAGAAAAAAACCACATATCCACATGTAGGTTTATCAATTGCTTTATGTATGATGCCCTTGTGATTACATCTAATTTTGAATTACATTGTGAAAGTTCAAAACTTACAATAAAGGCTCTTGTTCATTTACTTTGCTCTCATCACCATTTTCACACAATCCACTTAGTTAGTTGGACATCATAGGGGATCCACAGAATCCCCATCGTTCCAGATGCTTGCTAAGTCTCCCTCCTCTTCTAGGGGGAGTTCCTAGCCTTGCCCACTCATTCTCTTTACCTTTTCACACTCCTGTGAGTGCCACTATCTTGAGATCAGCTTTGCTTGGTTCCACTTTACTTGGGCCCACTTCCCAAAGTCAACCATCCACTCACTCTCCTTTACACGGAAGTGGGAGAAAAACTTCTTCTCAAGGGGGAAGTACAAGCTCACCTAGTCCCCCTCAAGGGTTAGGTTCACAAAACACTCACACCATAGCTGGAACTAACCCTCCACCACCACTCCAGATGCCATATTTGGCTTCTCTCAACATACCAGATATAAGAAAACTCACAAATGATCCTAGATTTCAAGACCCCACATGGCCTACAATGCCTACCAAACTACATTCAGACATACCCAATTTTGAAGGAAAGGCGGGAGACGACCTTGCCAACCATGTCATGAATTTCCACTTATGGTTCTCTTCCAACAACATTATGGTTGATTCCATCCGAATATGATTATTTCAACGCACACTCACTGGCCCATCAGCTAAGTGGTATGTAGACAAAAAATCAGGGTCCCATGCGACTTTCGAGTCTTTGGCCAAAATATTTTTGACCTTCTTTCAATTACCAATCCGTCATGACAATGGTCTTGAACTACTCTATGATTTTAAACAAACCTCAACCACACATATCACTAATCGCATTCATGAGTGGCATCGACGACATAGTTTATGCAAAGAAGAAACCACCAAACAACAATGCCTTGATTGGTTTCTCAGATCACTTGTCTCTCTCCTTGGTAAAGATGTGGCTTCTACCTTCCCTCAAACAGAAGAAGAAGCCATCAGTAAGGCTCAACAATATGACCTCATCTATTCACAATCCGAATATTGGTACACAGTACTACCTGATCTCTCAATACCTTTTCGGCCAAGACAAACCTAGGATGTCTCACTCAACAGATGGATTGATTGGTAAGACTACACACCAAAACCCATAGCCTCAACAACCACCCATGTATTGTACACCCCAATATTTGTCGGCATATGGAGGAATCCATTATTATCCTCCTCCTCCTTATCAACAACCATACCCTATTTCCCTACCTCCACCCATAAGTGGACCCTCCTCGACACCCCCAATACACCCACCTATCCAACCAAGTGCTGGTACTCCCTCTACATCAGCCTATACCATAAACACTAGTGAAAGTGCCACGCCTTCCTATGTACCTTATGGATCAACCCAATCCATACTTTCAATTTCCTTTCCCCCCAAAGATTGTGGATCCACCACAAGGACACCCACACGCTGGGGTTAATTTTGTTCATCCCTCTCCCTTTCAACAATATCCAAATTTTGAACAACTGAATACAAAAAATCCATCCCATCAATCGAACAATGCCAGAAAGAAAGGAAAAAACTAGAACAATAATAATCCCGGACTAGGAGGAAACCAGAACCAACCCCAATAGAACCAGTCTATCGGGGGAAACCAAAACACAGGGAACCAAAACCCTCAAAGGGGCAATAATAAACACCAAGGGAAAAATAACAACAATATTCGTACCAACTTCCCTTGTGCCCTTTGTGGTGAGTTTGGTCACTATACTCACCATTGCCCCCAAATCGCTGACTATAAGTTGATGAAAGACTCTGTGAATGGACCATGTCCCTCAGCACCGCCTGCCCCTCCACAGGCCCCACAAAAATATATGCAGCAACCACCCCCAACCATGCTACAAAACCCCATTCCATACCAAGGGGTAATAAATACCCAACAAGACATGCAACCTACCCCACCACAGTCAAGCCAGTATCCCAATACGGGTAATCTTGTCGATCGCACTATCCTCCTCACTAGTTATTAAGAAGTTCTTCTACAAACACACAGTCGTCAATACAGCGCAACCCCTAAGGCTTCTCCCACCACCTCAGACGCACCCCCAGTCGTAACTGGGCCCCCTATGATGATTTCTCACCCTAATACTGACCCACCCCTTACACAGGAATGTCCACAACCCTCAGGCTAGGGAGGCTCATAATTATAGTTTGGTCGATGATTTGGCACAATCTCCTGCTGCTATGTCAGTCTTAGAAGTCCTTCAAACTTGTCCTACTCAACGAAAGTCGTTACTTTTCACCCTCGGGGCAATCGACCCTTCAGATACCTGACTCATCACAATTGATCTCGATAGCAGAGAACCTCGCCTCCCCACTCTCATCGCTTTTCAAATACCAGTTAAAATACGGAACATTACAGTTCACCACTGCATCATTGATGAGGGGGAATCCACATGCATTATGTGAAAATCTATATGGCATAAACTTGGTTCCCCTGAACTTATACCATCTTCCATTACCTTAAGAGCCTATGATGGATGACCATCTTCTCCCGAAGGACTCTTCCAAAATGTCCCTGTAGAACTTGGGGGGAAGACCATTCTCATTGACATTTAAGTTATCGATGCCCCACTCGATTAAAATATCTTGTTTGGTCATAGCTACATGTATGCTATGAAGGTAGTTGCCTCTTCCATATTTCAAACCATGATGTTCCCCCATAATGGGAAGATTATTAGCATTGATCAAGTTTCACATTATGAGCCTAACCCTTCTGCCAACATCGATAACATTCTCCCTTTTGTCCATACTAATTCGGAGGCGTACCCACTCATTGAGATGGGCCCCGGAATTTTCAAAGACCCATCCTTGTAAGGAACTTACCATGGTGCACCACCGCTCATTCATCCTTCCAATCAGGTATGTGTCATCACATCCAAGAGAAATGACATTGAGGATACCCTTCCTCCCAGTGAGGCTTCTCTTATATCTGACGTCCCACTAGTCGCAGAGCTCCTCCCTCAATAATCTCCTAAGAACTCGTCAACTCCACTATTTCACAATTTCACCTCACCCTAGGGCCATATCCCAGTTTGGGAAACATTTCCCCAAGCCATTACTCAAATCCCATTCTTCTACCCCCCACCAGGCATCCAATCTTTTCAAGTAGCTGCAACGCTTACCCTTCCCAATATGGTGCTAGCAATCCCAGTATGGTATCTACATCCACCAACAATGGTTCCTCAACCATCTCTCCCTCCTCAAACTGAAGGAGTTCCGATGCAGATTCCAATACCTACTTCAGAAGAAACACCTTCACCCCCTCTTGCTAATGCCCAATCACAAACAAAAGAAGAAAGAGCCCATCTCTCCTCTTCCTCCTTGTGAACTTTGCGAGAAAGAAGGACACCCCACTAATCAATGTCCCTCTCTCCCCGAGCTACGCAATCTAATCCAACTACCCCGTGAGACCACATCGCCCATGGCTTCATCAAGCACACCCAATACCACCACAATGCCATCCACTATAGACAATAAAGGGCTGCGAACCAAATTCTCTTGTGCCATATGTTCAGAGTATGGCCATTGTAATCATCATTGCCCCTCCCTACCTCAGTTTTGATAGACACTCGCGGTAGTACACCAGAGTTTTCAACAAAACCCCTCTACCTCCATGTCATCAAGTACCCAAAGCACTAACATCCATTATGTCGCAACTTCAGTCAATGAACTTATGAGGTGTCCTTGCACCCTATGTGAATCTCTTGATCATTTTACATATCAATGTCCTATGATCATCGAATATAGGCATCGCCAAATGGCCCTTATTCAAAACGCTACACCCCCTCCAGTGCCAGCGGAATCATTGATTACCCCTACTCGATCTCTAGAGGTTATTCATATTGTTTCTCCTGAATCTGAAGCACTCCATAGTCCCCCATGGTTCTTGGATGACTTATACAAGGATTTACCCCCAACTCCCCCAAATCCCCTCATTCATTTCCCCACAAAAATTTTACATATGCGCGGATGTTCTTCAAACAGGCGCGCATCGCATGCATGCCTATTTTCCCAAATTGAGTGCCCCCCTACGCGACTATGCCCATTACAACCGCGCACTCGTTTGTGGTTTTCCATTGATCGCCCATGCATTTGGGGGGCCACACTCCCAAAAACTCACCGTACGGTCATCCGTATGGTCCTACCCAAAAATTGACACCTAACTACTATACAAGAGGATGAGACCACTAACTTGACTCTCGAACCTCCCAGATCGACTTCCTCGCACTCCCAAAATCTCCGAATCTGATCTGGAATCTCCTTTCCAATCAATATAGCAACAGGTACAAATGAGGTGGCAATTTGGGCCCTACAGCTAGATATAGGCCCTTTTTGCCAAAACTTCCATACTCCCTTCCAAGAGCTCCGGACATCCATTTTTTGATCTATCTTTAGCCACGGAATCAGGATCTCGCTGCCTACACAGTAATACTTCCCAGGTCACCATCCCTCCTCGGCTTCTGGGGAGCCATTTTCTCACACCTTGTTGAAGTACGCATGCTCATGTTCAAAATTATCAAATAACTGATATATTTTCGTTATCTTCAGATATTGTTCACATCAGGTATTTGGTTTTAATGTATGCAGGTACTTGGCCCTCACAAATCCATGCAGCCCCTTCAAGTATATTCTCGACACTATCATGTAATTCATTCCCTCTTAATATCAACTGCATCTTCCAGTTCCACCCTCCGATATCTGCCTATAGGATACCCCCATCCGGCTCTGCAGTACTCTCACCTCCACTGCATTTTTAGTACTGTCACCCAGTAGCACTCTTCCCCACATGATTTGTCCCATTCTAAGTTCTCCTTGAACCTTCGATACTCATGTTTCTTTCACCCCCTAGGGATGGGAGTTCCAATAGTCTTATGCATGTTCGAGAATCAGCCACATACTCCTTCTCCTCATATTGCTAGCCTAACCCATGGACTCCCAGGATATTTCTTCACAATTCTCATTAGACTGCACCCTCATAGTATCATTAGCCCCCCATTTCATCCAACATCAGTTTGCCCATCTTCGAATTCCTCTTCATTCATTTACCTCATACAAAAACCCACCCATGGGGCCCCTCACCCTCCACCAGTTCCCTACACAACTTGCACCCTCATAGGCCAATCCATATTGCACTGGGGCACCCATTTCTATATTTGTACACTCATGCCCAATTATTTATTTATTTGGAAATTGTATAAAGCCTTTGTTTCCAGCATTTACATAGCTTTTTTGTCATCACCTTTGGTGACCTTCTTCCCTTTTGGAAAACACAACCCATGTCGCCCTTGGTTGGGGCATTCCTTATCACCCACTCCTATTGACATCATCCATAAACTCCGAGTATACCACAGGCCACCTACCTCTTCTCTCTAAGTGTGTTCACTTTGTCCCGCCTCTGGCACAACTTATCCCATGTCTAGTTGTCCCCCTGATACTTGACCTCGTTGTATGGTTTCTGCCACTTCACATATATCCCCAACCAAGGACAGTCCTGAGTCTCCACACATCTGAACTTCGTCCATGTACCTCCTCAGTTCCTGATCTCATCTAGTGGATTTCATGAAGCCCTCCACTTCTTGGAGTTGCATCTCCCTTTTTGTCGACATCAACATAGTTTCCAAAAGGGAAACAGTATCTTGACTCTCATTACCTTTACAATGAGGAGTCTCGGATGACACAAGGAGAACCATCATTTCTCCCTGCTGTCGTTGGCCCCCATAACATTCAAATTCAACACTTTCTCATGTTACGATGGGTCTTACTTTTCCACTATTGCATTTGTTTTTATATGTGCCGAAGACCTCTGAAATTTGTTGGGCCATCAATGCCTGCCAAATATTTGATACTTCCTACAGGTGTCATTTCTTACTTTTCAAAGTATTATTCTTCATCAGAATTGTCCTCTGCTCTTATCAACATGCCCCCGAGGGTGCTGCAGTCATAATCACCAACATACCGCTTCAGTTACTGTATTACACCTTTTTTGAGTTATATGACATGAGCATGGGGCATGCCTGCCTCATTTGTACACAGTTTTATTTTTCTTACACCATGTGAAAGGTTTGGGTCCTACAGGTTCCCCTCTACCCTCCAATGGGTTGCTCTTGGTACTCTCATTCTCGTTCTTTCTTACAATGGTATTCTCAGTAGAAGAAACATTGATGAATTTTGACTATTCGTATGCTCCTAACCTCATCCATTAGGGGGCATCTGTTATCACTAAAATCTTGTCCGCACATGGTTATAGGAATCCATCATCTCCAAACATTTATTAGTTCACCCATGGACCAAAATTACCAAAAATGCATTCCCAAAAGGTCCAAAAATATACAACCAGTTATAAAATTAGGATGCGCTATGACTCTACAGGGAGCGTGCGCACATGCGCCATCAAAAAACGCTGGAAAAGCTCACATGTGCCCGATGCGTGAGTGTGGATGCAAAAAGCCGCGCACACCTCATAACGATGCATTTATGATGTTGGTCAGCCTCCCACTCACTTCTGGTTCAGCTTCCAAGTCGATTTGACATCCAAATCTCGGCTGAATCTAGCTGCGTGGCTGGTCAAAGACCTAAGGGTACCCTAAATGGTCCCTTGTTCACACTAAAAGCTGGTTGAATAATGCCTCAAAGTTATTCTATAAAAATAGGCCATGGGTGCACTACTTTTTCATAGAATTCATTTGTAAGGTTATGTTTATACTATTCTCTTGGGGAATCCTCTTTTCTCATCAAGAGCACACTAGCACCATTCCATTTGAGCTATTCACATCACCTTTTGAGTGAATTAGCTTTGGATTCTTTCACCATTTCTTTCAAGTTTTAAATTTGTAATAATATCTCAATCTTGGGGGTTCAAGAGCCCTCCCTTAGATGAAGAGGGGACCCAAAGTCTCCCTTTCTCTTTGGTGTTTTCTTTCCACTAATAAACTCCTTTCCATTTGTGGCATGAGTCTTTTTTATTTCTTGTTCTAATGATCTTATGCACTCTAGTTTAATTCCTTTTGTTGTTATTAGTTTAGTTTTTTTTTGTTTAGCTTGCATGATTTATATTTCTAACCCTTTCCTTTACTGCTGTCTTGCATAGCTAACCCAACTAGGCTTGTAAGCATCTCTAATTTTCTCACTCAAGTGACAAAAGAAACACAACACAATGCAAGCAAAAAATGAAATGATAAGAAAACCTTTTGTCGAATGAAAACAAAAATTGTATCTTAATCATTCAACAATACAAAAAATAAAAACAATCCAAAACTCAAGAGAAATAAAGGATTCCTTATCAAACAAGCACTCAGGACCAATGATGTTCAGTATTTACCATTGTGGACCATCCTTTATACCATTACCCAAATGGCAGGGAGTGTAACTCCCCATATGGATTTTCAAAGCCATTTTCAGTATGCGCTAAAGTGCATGGAACCCACGGGTAATTCAACTGGTGTGAGGGTGTCATGAAGAGCATGAAAAACAACTAACAAAGTGTTGAAATGGTCAGTTGAAACAATTTGGTTACGGGTCCATTTTGGTATCCTTCTTCTTGGAAAAAGTTCTCTTCCTACATCTACAGGTGGAGTGGGGCATACATGCTCCACAAGATCCATGGATGAAGAGGTGGGTGGACCTAATGGCTCGTCATGGTGGCGTTTCTATCGTCAATTATGACGATGTTTTCTTCCAATGGATGAGGAATTAGCTAATCATGGTGGAAGACTATGCATACACCAGGACAAATTTCCTTGGGGATCCTGAATTATCTCTTCCCGAGGGATCTCAGTTGGGGGACATAGGTAAGAAGGAAATTTTCGTTATACAATGTTTTTGATATTGTAAATATATAAAACAAAAATTGTGTTATTTTATCCAAGACTAATCAAGTTCTCTCTATAATGTATATGTGGCATCCTATCGTCCTCTGGGATCTTCTCCCATTCAGAGGCAAGGAGAGAAAGGTGTCATGGCAGGAGTGGCTGCTGTTGATCTAGAAGTGATTGAGAAAAACCTAGAGGGGTTAACTGTGAACATCCCTATTTCCACAGTGGATGAAATTCCTCGACACTATCAACACCATACAGGTGGCATATCCCCAGTATGGTCGCCAATTTTGTTATCGAAAAAATCGGTAAGTGAGAACACAAACTAATATTCCTAACTTCCATAGGAAGCTAGAACAAAAAAAGACAGAATATAAGCTTCACCTTAGACTTCATTGTCATATAAACTAGTTCAGAGAGGAACGAGTGACATACATTTTAAATGACGCTTGATCCTCGCTAGTGTTGTCCTTGTTGCTCCATCTTCGGATTTTCAGGATGCTGAACCTGTTTAAGAAGAACAAACAAACAAAGAGAGACAGAAAAAAGACATATATATTCCAATGAATTCTATGTATAAGATCAAGGAGTTATACATTAAAATCCAAGACACCTATATAGGGAAGAAATGTGTAGCTGCATTATATTAAAATGAAAAGTGGAGAGAAAAACCCATGCCTTGATGTTGCAAGATCCCTTCCAATGGCTCTTTTCTCCAACACAAACACCTTTTCTCCAATGGCTTTGATGAAGAAGATCCAAAATATGACTTAGGGAACTAAAGAAAAGTTATCTCAAGTATAATCTATAGTAGAACTCTTCATACATATGTAAATATTATCCTTTTCAACCTTAGACTTTTCCATGAGATATCCCTCTTTATATAGGGTTAAGGAGGGATGGATGAGGAGATTAGGATGATCCCACTAAATCAGAGAAGTGAGTAAGATCCAAACCGATCAGAGGCTACCTCATCTTCTAGAAGATTCCCTTCTAGAACATTCGTGAATTTTGACTTTTCCCTTTCTTAAGCATCATTGCACCCTATGCACAGGCAACCTGTGACGATGTCATAGTCCAGTTTTGGTGCAGAGTGCGATGATCAGGCATCGTCGCACCCTATGCATAGTGCAGGGTGTGACAATATTATTTGTCGTAGTTTTGGAGAGAGGAAAAACAAACCACTTTTCCTATGGATAAATTCTCTTTTAATATTTTCAGGGAGCAAGTAAGTGGGTTAAACACATGTCATCATTCAACCACTGGGGTGATCAAAATAATGTGTAATACTCTCTCATCCATGGTAATTTTTATCCACATGTATTTTCTTGAAGGATGATTTCAATCTACTTTCTTTTTGCTTGAAAATATTAATTATGGTCCACATAGTGTTGGTTTATGAGACCAAAGATAAAAGAGGTAAGTTTATTTTGTGTGGAGAAAAACATTATTTTTTTCAACTCATTAAAGTTTGTTTCTTCCACAAACTTTGAGCATGACCCAACAAAGCCAAGTAAAGACATTGCACATACAAGAAAACATAGTTTTCAAATTAATTTTGAATTGGAAGGGAGATTTCAAAATGAATTTTGAAATCACCATTTCACTTCAAGTTTTGTATTTCACACACACCTCTTGTTTATTATGCGACAAGGGAGATTTCATAACTATCTAAATTCATGGGTGAAACATAAATCAAAGCATTAATTGATTGATTATGAGAGGATTAAAATGCAATGAAGAATTAAAAGAAGAATGTTTTGTGTGCATGAGGTCATAGTTCTTTATGTCTCCATGGTTAAAGTCAAGAGTTCATTTTAAATGCAAGTTTCTCCTCAAAAGATAATGTTGATCCCTTTATTCCATTTCATAGAAAATAACTCTTTAGTTTTAAATTGTAAGATTCGTGGAAAGTTGATGATTGATTTGAAGTGACTATAGTTCATTTCACATACTTCAATTCACTTACTATTGTTATAGCAAGATTTTCCTCACCATTGTTATATTGCACATAGGGCCTTTTTCCATTTCCCTATGCAGGTTTATTATCCCTTTTTGATGAATCCAGAGCTAAAAAATAACATTTTTCCACATATACATGCCCTATCAGCTATGAAACAAGCGTATACATAGGCTACTCCACTATAGCCCACGTACATCAGGATTTCTGCCAGAAAATACAAAATGGAGTTGGGTTTCCATGTTACAACAAGATATCTCTGATCCTTGGCCTTTCATATACTCAAAACATTCTGACTCGGCCCTTCAGTTGCATTTTCAAGGCTATAAGAACACAATTTCGAGCTATGGAAAAGACGAGAAAGCATTCAAATTTGAGAGAAAAGTTACTCTGGAGAAATTACTTCATATTGAGTTTGCATCCCTTTGTCCCTCAAGTCTGATCACGGTGTTCAGTCCCCAAGCTCTTTCCTTATTGTTGAGAGAACCTCATTATCTCTCTCATTCGAGATTTCCTTTGGTGGAGGAGTGAAGTGGTGGAGGCCCAGTTGGAAGGAACTTGGTTTCTTGGTTTCGAACCGTGCTGACATGGAAGTCTGTAATGTTGTCACTTCTGTTGATCAATTATTAATAGAAATACTCCTTTCCCATCCTATTGGTATCTTCCAAATATTTTATTATTATCCATGGGAATGTTGTAATGTTCATTAATGAATTATGTTATCTGATGTGCTAATCCCTTTTATATTATCACTATATACTTTCTCTATTTGTTTGTTAAGAACTTCTTGCAGGTATAAAGCTTTGGGTCGAAGTTCTCAATGGTGGAACATCATCGAACGTTGGATCGAGGTAGGCCTCTATCTTGTCTTGCACATTAGTTTATATAACATATGATGGAATTGAGTTGATTTCTGCAGTCATACTTATCTGTTGTGGTTAACCCTTGGCCATAGAGAGTTTTTCCCTCGTAATAGAAATGGTGACCACACTGGGGATAGATCTTCCTTCTAAGGGTTGAAGTATTTTTCTTATTTCATTGTTATTTTTCCTTTGTGTTTCTTGTCATATCATTGCTTGACAGGGTCTGTTCAGTCTGAGTTTGAGTTTCCAGCCTTTTGCTCTTGCCTGGCCTTGTTTTAAATCCTTTATGATTCTTTTTTCCTTACAGTCACATACACACACACCTTGCCTCTCTGCAAGATGTGTATATACACTATGTTCTCCTAAACAACCATATATACCACTTTTCCTGGCTTGTTTGCTTGGTTTGGTGATTGTTGGGTGGGATTTGATATGTGTTGAGCCTTCTTGGGTCTCTGTAGTGCCTGTTGAGCTTCTCTGGGTTGACAGGAAGCCTGTTGGGAGTTGAATTTATGGGTGTCGTCTTTCTCATTGTTTTTCACTTTTGATTTGTCCTTGAACCTTGGGTTGTTTGCTTGGCTATTTGATTTTCTACTTGAGTCATTTTTCTTATACCTAGTAGAATTATTTATATCATGTTGCTTCCCAGTCCATGCATTTTCTTTTTAACATATTGAAAATACAAAAATATAGGAATTTTGCATTGGTTAACATTTTTTCTTTGAACCTTTATCATTAGTTTAGTACATTTAGAGAAATATTTCATTTTATTTCTGAATTGCAGAGTCGAAATTGAAAATTGCACTATTTTTATTAGCATATAATCCATTGAAAAGATAAAGATAGACTTTGCATTATATTCATTTTTATCTTCTTGCAGAGTTATAAAATCACGAGTTTCACTTCCATACCCTTTTGAATAATCACGGCCAATAAAATTTACGCTTTAAACTAAAATTGATTAGACACGATTTTATTTTTAGGGTGCACAAACTAGTCTAGGATTTAGTGCCTTGGGATAGGATTTTGTGAGTAAACTTCTCCAAGGCAGTTAAATCAACATATGTGTCTGAGATAGGGAGTTGAGAAATCCATTGTATAATTGGTAATATCAGGAGGCTCCGCTCACACTGGAGTTAATCACGAGGTTGCACAAAGTTAGTTGAAGGGATAACCCTTGGATACTCGCCTAGCATCAGAGATATTTCTATGGATTTATTCATATTTGGGGATCTTGCTAGTGCCCATACCTCTGTGAGAGGCAGTTCTTTCAAGGTTTCAGGATTTTATACCCTGCCCATACGGTGATCCATACTTATGACTGCTCGCCTGTGCATCGATTATATGGTGGTTTATTATTTTCTTGACTTAGGTATCTCATAGGTTACTTGTAGGGGTTATTCTTCTTGTATCCTGGGTCAAATAGAGGTCGAACAACACAAAACCTCTATCGAGGATTACCTCTTCAGAGGGATCTGACTGACTGGTTGTTAAGCCCATGAGGGCCTCTATAATTGATTCTATTACCTCCAAAATTTAGCAGGGAGTCTCAAGTCCCTCTTGGACGAGGCATACCTTCTTTAGTGAGGGAGGCCACTCAACCACTTTAGACAGTTTGCATGCATATTGATTGTTTGACTTTTTTGGTATTCTCTTTGACTACTAGTTGGCCTTAGGATATATTTGTATTTTGTAGAGTCATAATTCATCGTGGAGTCGGACCAGCTTCCCCTCCAGTCCTGTCGATTACTATAGTTACCACCAGACTTTGGGTTCTTGCCTTCTAAAAGGTGTAGAGTTTGTAGAAGTGGTACACATACATCCACCTTTCAGACTTGTGATTCCACAAGGATGAGTATTGAGTTTGGTTTTCAGAATATTGGGAGTTCTTGTTGGAAATATGGCTACAGAAAAGATGACATAGATAAAGTTTGTCATTGATGGCAATCGATTGTTTATGAAGAACA
>JASDQU010316380.1:0-13335 GCA_032191745.1 Picea mariana | reverse complement strand
AAATTGCCTGAGTTTACCATGGTGGGACAAATTTATCGCTATTACATGTGTCAATTCTTAGGTCAATTGGTTAGAGATAGGTAAAATGATGGATAATTAATGGAAAAAGGAAGGGAAAATCTTATGTTTTGACCCTCAAAGTTATTATTGATGTATAAGGTCTTTTACTAGTCCAACTAGCTTTTTTGAGCCATGAATCTTCATTTTTTGTACTTGTAAGCCTTTGAAAGGGAGCTTAGAGTTACCACCTCAGAACCTTATTTATTACCCCCTTTTGCATTTTTCTTTTATTTTTCTTAGTCCTTTTTCTTTAGATATGATTTTTTAGCATAGGAATTTGGGGTTGGGCCTTTTTAATGAGGTGTCTTAGCTTTAACTTCATTATTTTTTTCATTTTTTTTAACATTTATGATCTTCACCTCTAGCCTTTTTTGATTTATTTAATTTTGGCTTACATTATTCTTCATTTTTTTCATTTAGAGCTTGTTGGAGACATTTGATAAGTCAAACATAAGCAAGTGTTGTATCTTTTTTAATGGACGAGATGGAAGCGAAAAGGAAAGGATGGAAACTATTATACGTTGTTAGGATATGAACATGCTACTCAACTAGATCACTGGTAGTACGATTTATCCTAAGTCAACATGAGATTTATCTAAGGAAAATTATGTCCCCCCATGGTACAACGGGACAAAATAATAAAAATATTAACATTAAGATGCGTTATTAAATCGAACCAATGTTTATTATGTTCATGACAAGGTTAGAAACCATCACACCACTTCTAAGTAAGAAACCCAGACATACAATCATAACACATCAACATAAATAAAGATGAAGCATGAAGTACCATCTCTTGATGCACATATCATATGAGGTGTAAGGAAAAGGAGTTGATATACCATGGTAGATTCATCTGAAATATCTCATGGATGATGTAAGGTCGGATGATCTAATATCTGATGGAAGAATTGGAAAATCAAGTGTGAATCGACATATATGAGCAGGAGAGCTCATTCAAGCAACATCATAGCACCCCTAAGAGGGTGGTGTAGGTTTTAAACATTTACGTTATAGCAATGCACACACATATTCTTTATAAAACATAAAGAAGACAATATCATTCACACATAGTACTTAGAAATTTACCTTGGAAACCCTTAACTGGGAAAACCAACAAATGTTTAGCGTCGCATCTCTAACTCTCATTGTTTTAACTTCACCATTTAGAATACAATATATATGATTCAACATAATCCAAAACCCTAATATGTCAACTTGGATTAGATTCCTTAACCAAAATTATATTAAAATGGGATGAAAAAATGTTGGCCAAAAACCACCCAAAAATGGACCAAAAATAGCCCCTTTTTTTTCCAAGGGCTCCAACCCCCCTTGTGACCCCCCCTGACGCAACATACAATGCCTGGGTCTAATCATGCAAAGAATATAACACATACCCAATTGGTGGTCTAGAAGTAGTTTCCATTGAGGGGGAAACAACTCCAAATATTATTTCCCTCTGGCATAATGTATCACACAAAAAAATTGTTTTCATGTTATACGAATTTTTCTCCTTCGTGGTGTTTAGCACCCAAAATTGTTTGACTCACAACACAAGGCATGTCACATATAATTTAAATAAGGGTGTGACATAGGGAATATTGCACATGATTTGAAGAAGGCTGTGACACATGGTGTATCACACCCAAAGATAAAAGAATTGTGACACAACATACAACATAGAACACAGATTCACATATTTATGTATTTTCATGATAATTTTTTGTCTTGATATCCTTTTTGGGCGTTCCTTATACGATTGGAAAGGTCTCTCCAAGATATACAAAGTTTTTATAATGTATGATGATTTGTCATTTTTTGTTTTAGATTTGTGAGGTAAATATATAGTGTCATAGCCCATGAATGGAGATCAAAATTAAGTAAATTTGAATTCGCTGCGATATCAATGGTTTTGTATGGTCAATAAATTTTCTGTAATAATATTTGAGATCCTAATTTATATATTTTGTGATGATGACCCATGGGTACTAGTTGGATACATTGTGGATGTATAATGAGGATTTCAGGCAAAGGTGTGAGAATGAATTAGTAAATTTCTTCCTTGGCATGTGGCCACTTTTAGAAGAGTTTGATCATTGAAGATAAAATACAACTCAACTAGAGTCTATTGTTCCCAAAGTAGAAAAATCAGATCAATATATTCATGCATGGGACCACCCATATCAAAATGACTAAAAGAGCAACACATGTTTCCACATCATGGCTTGTGGGACAATTTATTTAAAGTAGCGAGGAAAATATAATGTTGAACAAGAAAGAGTTGAAACTTTCAGTTAACAAAAGAGTTAGTGCATGAGATTTTGCATGGCTATTTTTTGTTTTATTCCATAATTAGACTAGTTTTATTTTATAAATACAAGAGTCAACCGCTTAGAAAGGGTCTTTAACTCTTAGGTGATTGGATTCAAGAGACACGGATTGTAGCTCTAAATTATTTCAAGATGAATTCATAAACTCTTTTTAGAGTCAAGAGACATATTTTGTTGAAGATTTATGCACATGCTTTTTTATTTGTGGATTATTCTACTCTTAAATATATGTTTGTGGATTATTTGTAGGAACTTTCATTTAACAGTTTGTATTGTATAATTGAATGAATTATTGGTTATTATTTTAAGTAAAACAATTATATATGCTTTATTAGTTAATTTCTTATTCTCCATTATTGAAATACTGTGGAATTATTTCTAAGTGTTCCACTATTATAATTTCCTTTTTTACATTACAATATTCGATGTTCCTAAAGATTATCTTGCAACCATATCTCTCAACAAAATTATTACTTAGAGAATTTAAGCTGCAGATAGTTTTCATTGAGTGGTCCTAGAGGTTACCCTTAGTAATACATTTCTTCAAACTCCTTATATTAGTTTTATTTCTTACACTGAATAGACAAATTATAAAAACATAAAAATAATGGAAAGATACTTTTCGATCCCATTGAATGGTTTCCATACCATTAACCTAGAGTATTATTCCATCCCAAACATGGAAGAGTCTAATGAGGCCTCTTCCTTGGGGTTTAATCCATATTGGTGAGCATTGGAAATCTAGCCTCCTTAACACTAACTAGTGGTTATTATTTATAATAACAAACATAGTGGACCTAATCCACTTTGCATTGAATGGTGTTATAGCAAGATTTGCCTCACCCTATGCATATTGCACATAAGGCCTTTTTCCATTTCCCTATGCAAACTTATCATCCTTGTTTGTAAAATCCAGAGCTAAAAATACATATTTTTCCACATGTACGCATCTTTCCTACTATACAACATGCATATACGCAGGCTGCACCACTACAACCCACGTACATCGAGATTTGTGCCAAAAAATGAAAATTAATGTCGAGTTTCCATGTCACGACAGGAGATCTATGATCCTTGGCCTTCCATATACTGGAAACATTCTGACTCGGCCCTTCAGCTCCATTTGAAGGCTATAAATGGGCCAATTCCGAGCTATGGAAAATGAGAGAAATAATTCAACTTTGAGAGAAAAGTTACTCTGGAGAAATTATTTACTTCATATTGAGTTTGCATCCCTTTTTCCTTTAAGTCTGAACATAGTGTTCAACCCCCAATCTCTTCCCTTGATGATTGAGAACCTCATTGTTTCTCTTATATGAGCTTGCCTTTGGTGGAGGATTGAAGTGGTGGAGGCCCAATTGAAAGGAACTTAGTTTCTTAGTTCCGAACCGTGCCGACACAGAAGTTTGTAACATTTTCACTTTTGTTGATCATATATTAATATAAATAATCTTTTCTCGTCCAATTGATATCTTGCAAATATTTGAATTATTATTCCATGGGCGTATTTGTCATGTTTATTAATGGATTATGCTATTGAATGTACTAACATTATTTATTATCACCATATGCTTTCTTTGCTTGGTTGTTGAGGACTAGTTGTGGGTATATTGCTCTGGGTCAAGTGCTCAACGGTGGAATTCATCGAATGTTTGGACAAGGTAGGCCTTTTATCTTGTCTTGCTAGCATATTTGTTTACATAGCATACTTCAGATGAGAGTTGATTTCTGCAGTGATTTTCGTCTGTTGTGGTTTACCCTATCCATACATAGATTTTCCTCGTAACAGAATTGGCCACCATACTGGGGATTAAATCTTCTTTCTTAGGGTTTGGAGTAGTTTTCTTCTTAGATTGCTTGCATTCCTGTTGTGTTTCTTGTCGTATCATTGCTTGACATCCATTTTTCACTCTAGGTCTAAGTTTTTCAGTTTTCTCCCTTGTTTGTCCTTGTTTTTGAAACATATACGTGGTTTTTGTTTTGAAAGTCGCGTATATACATGTGGTGTCCCTTTGCAAGCTACGTACATATGCTATGTTTCCTTGAACAATCATGTACATCAACCTTCTTTGCTTGTTAGCTGGGTTTGGTGGTTATTGGGAGGGATTTGATGTTTGCTGAGTCTTCTTGGGTCTCTGTAGTGCCTGTTAAGTGCTTGTGGGATGACAGGAAACATGAATGGGGTTAAATTTTTGGGCGGAGTCTTTCTCGTCACCTTTTCATTTTGATTGTCCTTGTACATTGGGTTGGGTGTCTTGCTGCTTGGCATCCTACTTGAGTTGTTTTTTTCTATACACAATAGAATTTTATATATCAAGTTGTTGTTTAGTCCATGCATTTTCATTTCTCTTATATTGAAAATACAAAAATATTAGGCATTTTGCATTGCTTGGCATTTTGATCTTTTGAGTCTTGGTCATTAGTTTAGTGCATGTAATGAAAGATTGCATTTTTACTTCAGAATTGCAGAGTTGAAATTGAAAATTGCATTTGTTTTTAGAAGCATATCATTCATTGAAAGTTGAAGTTAGGACTTTGCATTATAATCATATTTATTTTTCTTGCTAAGTCATAACGTCATGAGTTTCACCGCCATACCTTTTTGAGTAATCACGACCACTAAAATTAACGCTATAATTTAAAATTGATTAGTCACGATTTTATTTTCTAGGGTGCACAAACTAGCTTAGAATTTAGTGCCTTGGAATAGGATTTTGTGAGTAAACTTATCCAAGGCAATTAAATCAACATATGTGTCTAAGACAGGGAGTGGAGAAATCCATTATATAATTGGTAATATCAGGAGGCTCTACTCACACCAGAGTTAATCATGAGGTCACGCGAGGTTGTTTGAAGGGATATCCCTCTGATACCTTCTTAGTGTCAGAGATATTTCTAGGGATGTATTTGTATCTGGGGATCTTACTAGTGCCTTTACCTCCGTGAGAGGTGGTACTTTCAAGGTTTCGGGCTTTTCTACCTTTCCCATACGGTGGACTTGACTTACGACTACTCCCTTGTGCATCGGTTATACATTGGTTTATTAGTTTCTTGACTTAGGTGCCACATAGGTTACTTGCAGGGGTTATTTTGTAGGCACGTTGGGTCAGATAAGGGTTAGAAAGCACACAACCTTTATGGAGGATTACCTCTCCCAGGGGATCTGACCGGCTGGTTGTTAATCCCATGAGGGCCCTTATAACTGATTATGTTACCTCCGATCTTTAGCAGGGAGTCTCCGTCCCCTCTTGGGTGAGACATACCTTCTTTAGGGAGGGAGGCCAATTTCATCCACTTTACCACGTTTGTGTGCATATTGGTAGTTTGAATTTTGGATTGCTCTTTGATTACTAGTTGGCCACAGGAGTTTTTTACTGATTTTTCATTATCATGGAAAGTGGATTCCCTTTGTCTCCCGCATTTACTGCTACTCCCCCCGTGCAATTTTCACTCATTTCATGGGGGAAAATCCATCTTCTTTTCATAATGATATGCAGAAGTATGACACTCAGTCCGCGCCTTGGGTCTCTAGTCATTTTCCTGTTGATATGCCTTCACCTTTTCAACCATCTCCTTGGTCCACTTATATGAGTACTAGAATTGGATCTGGGGGCACCATGGCCTCGATGCCTACGTCTTCGTTTGATATGAGTCATGTCCCTCAACCAAATCTTACTATGGGAGGTTGTAACCTCCCCTCTTACAAATCCAGTCCTAGCTATGATTTATCAGGAGCCAATAATCAAATGGGTTCTTACTCTGCTCATTACACCCCATCTGTGTATCCTTCATCTGCCATGCATGTTCATTCGAACACTTTTCACATGATGGGTCCTCATACATCCTTGGGTCTTTCCTACGGGGAGAATCAGTTTTACGGTTCGGGCTACCCTCTTCACGGAACCCCTTCATAAGGGAGAAACATATATCCTCACTTGAATAATCCTTACCATACTTTCGTCTCTTCATAGACTTCAGTGATAATGCCCGTACACACCTCTTCGGATCAGTTAGGTAGAGGATACTACCTTTCCGGACAGGGACAAGGGGTGAACCAAGCTCCTTCTTGTCCTGCAATGTTCCAAATTCAATCTTTCCTTGGACCTTGGTATCAAATTCCACAACCCATCTCTAGTCCAATCATTACCAGTCATATTGGGGCTCCATCACCAACCTCTCTCAGTCATGTTGGAGATGAGTCAAAGACCTCTACAAGTCATGTTAACAACCTGCACCTGGCTGTTGCTAGTCATGCTGGGGGCACCACTCTAGTCTCCACAAGTCATATAAATGCCACATCTCCAACCTCTGTACATCATGTAGGAGATGAATCTCTCGCCTCTTCCAGTCACGTTGAGAGCATGTCACCAACTGTTGGGAATGACGTTGGGGGCATCGAGAAGCCTAGACATCTCAGACGTAAGCCTAAATTCCTTTGCAGGACTTGTGAATGAGGTCATCTTACTTGTTTGTGTCCAGCTACGACTGGGATACCGGAAGTGTGGGGCTCACCTAAGGTCCCTTCGAATTTTGAGGCGTTTGTGGTTTCCACGCACCTTGTTTATTCTTTGATTAACACGGCAGTAATGTCGCTGCAATCCCCTTCGGACCATACCCTCATTGTCGAGGGTGATGTGTCCCCTATCCCTATTATCCTGCATGCTCTTCAACCTAGAATTGAAGAAGTGGTCGTATCAATGCAATCTCTGGTCAATCCTACTCCCCTTGTGGAGGGCGGTGCATATTTCAACCATGTCGTCAACATTCCTGATCCTGCACCTTCTGAATGAGAGAGATTTTTACTCTCCTCAAGTTCTCTCCCTTCGAGTCTTGAGAAGATCCCCTTCGACTGGGACAATCTTGTGGGGTATATAATGCCCCCTCCTATGTCTTTTCCTGTAAGAGACATTATCTGATATGTCACGGAGACTATATCCTCCGCTAGTTCTTTATCCTCCTATAATTGGAGAGCCTTGGGTTTTCCCAAGCTTATATCGACTATTCGTAAGATACTGACATTCCACAGAAGTCTAGCACGGGAGCCTTGGCCTCCCCCATGAATTTCCGCCTAGCAACCCCTTACCGATTCCGAGTTAAGATCTTTTTCGACTTGTCAAAAAAGAGAAAATATTGTCGAGTGATTTGTCCCTTTCACACTCGTTAAATTGGACTTTAAAGGTCGTGAGTCTTAGTTAAGCTATTTTTCGACTCGTCTTCAAAAAGAGAAAAGATTGACGAGTGAACTTGTCTCTTTCACACTCATAAATTGGATTTGAAAGGACGTCTATTTGGCACAAGTCTATCCCTTTTTCACACCAAGTATACTAAAATTCATAAAAAATGACATTTTTTGGTGTTAAGTTGTGATTGCATCTCATGCTCTTGCTTGCAATATTGAGCCTATAGTCGGTTCTCACTTTGCATTATAAATTGTTTACCTCAGCAGTTTTGCATCCTCAACCAAGCAGAGCCTCATTAATATCCTTTGCAATTTAACACCCTATACCTAGGAGGGAACATTCCCCCGAGTGTCCATCTCCCACATGCATCTCCTTGCATTGACCATAGGTATGTTCCACTGTCGGAACTAGTTTTGCTTACTTGCGACACTTGTTTCCTCCTCTGTATCATAACATTAATTTGTCTATGAAAAATTAAAAAATACGGGTAGGAAGGGAGTATTATCTTGTATTGGCATCAGTCGTGTCGCCTTTGAACAGAGCACAACATTATTGAGCCCATTCATTATCATAATTTTGGGATTAACATGGCTTTAGGAAGTCGAGCTCGTTACGGAGTCTTCTCTACTAACTGGTTACTCTTCCAGTCCCTATAGAGAGTTTCATTGATGCCTCTTGCATCTTATGGTTTCATCATTTAGTATATGTTGTCGAAGTCTTCCATATGTCTCATGCTCTTGTTCAAAGGAAGTCTATCAACATGTGTCGACCACTTCTCATAACTCTTGACTTTGCATGTCGGCCATACCCTCAGTTTGTCTCAAAATCACATGATACTATAGTCCTATCATGCACCCTGGTCCTACTTTCATCATTGGTTGGTAACCTTGAACCCAACAATCGACATTTCATCATTGGTCGTTGACTGGGTGGTTTCCCTTGTGTTCGACAACAAGAAATCTATTCACATATTGGGATTCATGCGGTGTCTTGGATGCCATTATCCTTATTGGTGGTTTCCTCTCCTTTGTCAGCAGTTTTCCTCATTGGTTGCTATTGAGAGGGTATTTTTCATGTACCACTTGCACTTGGCACACGTGAAAGACACACAGGGTCATTGGCTCGTGAACATGTTCTTCGTCAGATTTCCTCCAAATCATGAAGCTCTTTCTTTGTACCTCATGTTGACTAATGAGAGATGCCTTAATGCTCTCCTTTCAGCGGGTCTCCTTCCATCCACTTCAACTCATCTATTCCGAAAACAAGATCTAGAGTATTATGAGTACCTTAAGGCTTGCAGTCATCAGTGGCAGGTTCTCTCACCATCGACAGTTGGGAATACATCAATGTCTTCTGATCGATGGATTATTCAGGTGTTCGACTCCGACTCCTTTATTCACTCTTGTAAGAATGTACTTGGTGCCTTGATACCTACTTTCATTATCGGTAGGTTGTCTCACGTTTGTTAATGGTATACCTCAATGATCGTTAATCAAACGATGTCTCATTGTGTTTGACCTCAACTCCTTTATTCACATGATGTAGACTTGCACCCTTAGTGGATTGTGTAGAATACTTGAAGACATTAGTATGTGGTCACAAATTTCCTAAGTTGTTTCTTCCTTTTCATTGGACCAGTACCTATATGACTTCAGTGATCATGGGAAATTAAAATGTACTTCATTGTATACATATATCTTCAGATTGATTTTGAGACTGGTTCTACTAGGCCTTGTTCGTGACTATGAAAACTCTTGGCATGTAACCGCATTGGTATTTGTCTATTCATGGCCACAAACATTTGTTTGGTATATTTTCACATGGATCTACAGTGTAATTCTATTGGCATCCATGTATTCAAAGTCAGTGCAGAATGTAATGAGCAACTAGTCCTTCCAGATGGTTCCCCATCACTCCACTTCTGGGTTGTTTATAATGTATTTTGGCCATCGCAGATACTCCTCTAACCTCACACATTAGGGGGAATCTGTTATAACAAGATTTGCCTCACCCTATGCATCTTGCACAAAAGGCCTTTTTCCATTTCCCTGTGCAGACTTATCATCCCTGTTTGTAAAATCCAGAGCTAAAAATACATATTTTTCCACATGTACACATCTTTCCTACTATACAACATGCGTATACGCAGGCTGCACCACTACAACCCACGTACATTGAGATTTGTGCCAAAAAATGAAAATTAATGTCGGCTTTCCATGTCACGACAGGAGATGTATGATCCTTGGCCTTCTATATACTGGAAACGTTCTGACTCGGGCCTTCAGTTCCATTTGAAGGCTATAAATGGGCCAATTCCGAGCTATGGAAAAGGAGAGAAAGAATTCAACTTTGAGTGCAAAGTTACTTTGGAGAAATTATTTACTTCATATTGAGTCTGCATCCCTTTTTACTTTAAGTCTGAACACAATGTTCAACCCCCAAGCTCTTCTCTTGATTATTGAGAACCTCATTGTTTCTCTTATATGATCTTGCCTTTGGTGGAGGATTGAAGTGGTGGAGGCCCAGCTAGAAGGAACTTAGTTTCTTGGTTCTGAACCGTGTCGACACGGAAGTCTATAACATTTTCACTTATGCTTATCATATATTAATAGAAATACTCTTTTCCCGTCCAATTGATATCTTGCAAATATTTGAATTATTATTCCATGGGTGTATTTGTCATGTTTATTAATGGATTATGCTATTGAATTCGCTAACATTATTTATTATCACCATATGCTTGCTTTGTTGGGTTGTTGAGGACTAGTTGCAGGTATATTGCTTTGGGTCAAGTGCTCAATGATGGACTTCATCGAACATCTGTATGAGGTAGGCCTTTTATCTTGTCTTGCTAGCATATTTGTTTACATAGCATACTTGAGAAGAGATTTGATTTATGCAGTCATTTTCGTCTGTTGTGGTTTACCCTAGCCATAGAGAGATTTTCCTCGTAAAAAATGGTCTCCATAGCTACACTATTATTACTCTAATGGGCCCTTTGTTCCCACATAACACTCATAGGGAGGATCCAACAATATCTTGCATACATTTTGAGAAAGTTTCATTCGTTATATCTTAACACTACCACAATTCTTGTGGGACCTAGGTTTCCTTTAGAGCCTCCATTAAAGTTTAATTTGATGGAAATAGGAGGGGGTCGAGACCAATTCACCATTTTTTTTATCAGAGGATAGATTGACTCTTCATATTTGTGGAGTGAGTAATAATTCCTCATGTGTTTAGTGATCTATGGTCATACTATGGGAAAGTGATGCCCTTACCTTTCCCATCTACAACTTAAACTATTTTCTAGATGTTGGTCGCAATGGCTTGTTAGAAGAAATTTTCATCTTTTTTCCTATCTCGACATATTCTATGATTGCAATATTTAAAAACTATCCATAGTAGAAAATTGGGAAGGTGAACCAAGCCTTATTGAGAGTAGGGTAGGTGAAGGGGATTTGTCTCTAGTTTTCTAGAGTAGATAGAGTATTTTTTTTTTATCTCTGTTAGATTGTTGGAAGATGGTTATCCCTTTTTCCCAAAGAGAGTTCACAAATATACATTGATTGAATATGTGTTCATTTGTTTCTTTTGCTTGAGTACACATAAAGCATCTGGATAGGCCCCAAAATATCCTTTGATGGAGCTTGTCCTTAGTGAGTGATTTTATTTGTGCTACTTGCTAGAGGAACGTGGCCACTTTTTTCTAGAGAGTTGTATGCCAGATGTTGTCCTATATCTTACTTTTCTTAACCTCCAATTTGTTTAGAGTGAGGAAGTAAACATATTTCACCATGTATGAATCATTGCATCTTAGTCCCCAACATAGAATGTCATTTCATATTCTAAATAGAACTCACTTGTTTTGAAATATTTTCCCAGGGTTTGACTTTGTCTTCTTCACATATATCCCTTGGTCATGTTGTTGGTTTCTAGTGGTGCTAAAGGGGACGGAATTGTTATGTTGTCTTCCACATTATCCTTCTAATCGTTTTTGATGTAGTTCCAATTATGGTTGAAGAATTGATGCTATACATATTGGAGATTAAATTATGAGATCAATGTTAGCCATTATTTCCATGAGTCTTCTCACATTAGGGTAGAAGTTATGTTCCTAACCTCCTAGAAGTTATGATTATGGACTAAGTATTTGTTTCTCCAAGCATTATTCCATATGAGGGATCCTCCTGTATGGTTTTTCAAACAAATAAGAGTGTCTTTTGTGTAGCTAACATATATTTCTCTCCAAACTTTGACCCATAATTCCTTGTTGTGAATTCCCCTAATCCTTATGCCTCCCAACCTCTTAGGGAGGCATGCTCATTCCTAGATGACTAGCCCATTTCCCCTCCTCTTCCCTTCCCAAAGGAACAATATTTGTAGGTATTTGATCACATTTTCTTAGGGGTTGCTAACGATGAGAAAAGGTAAAGGGGAATGCACTTAAGCACTAAATTGATTAGGTTTATCCTTCTTGTGAGGGAGAGATAAAAGAAGGTCCAATAATTGAGTTTATGTTGTATTTTTCTTATCATATCTTCCCAACAAATGTGATGGATAGAAGTTTCAAGTAGGGGGAGGCTAAGGTTTTAAGAAGGAAGGGTACCTCACTAAATTCCTAGATTTGCATATGTTAATTTGTATAGATAATCTTGTGTTGATAAAGAATATTTTGGATTTGTCATTATTTATTTGACCCTCGCATGTAGTAGAAATCTACCAGGTAATTTTCTAAAGGATTAAATTGGATTCGTTGAAGGTAGAATTTACTAAAACAAGGTTATGATTGAAAACTTCAATGTGGGAGAGGGATTCTCCTTCTGGGAGAATTTGAGGCCCTAAATGGCTTTGCTTGCAACACCTACCTTTAAGTTTTTCCCTAGCCTCTTTGCTATGACATGAAACATGATGGGGGAGAGGGGGTATCCTACCTTATTCCATGGGAGGGTAGAAGGGATTGGAGGGAACCATGTTTATGAGCATAAAGAAGAAGGTAATGGATACAATATTTTTTTATCTAGTTCGTTCATGTTTGGGAGAAGCCAAAGATAAATTATTTTTCCATGAAAGTCCAATTTAGTCTATTAAATGATTTTAACATGTCAGGTTTGATTAACATCCTTGGTTTCTTTGTGTTTTTAAGCATGTGTACTACTTCATGAGATACTATGACCATCCAATATTTTGTTGGCCTTTAATGAATCATACTTGCTTTTGTGAGATGATTTGCAGCATAACCAGCTTGAGGAGGTTGGTTATAACTTTGGTAATGATTTTATAGATTACATTATAGATATATATGGGTATTGTAACACCCCTCATGAGCACTACCTGGTTTTCATATTGTGACACTTTACTTATGATTATATGAACTACTTATTTGTGGAATGAAATGTTAAATGGGTACGATGTTGTTATTTCCTTGTTTTGGGACCAAGGTCAAATGTTGACAATAACCTTAAGAGTGTCATTAGGCCTTTATGTTATGTGAATACTAACATTAATTTTAGGATATTATTATTAACACCCACACTAACTTAGGTTAGATGTTGGGAGTAGCCTGAAATATTTATTATGAAAATTGTTGTGGACTCACACCTTGGAAGGACTTTAGTGCAATGGAGATGATCAAGCTTAGGTGAGCTTAGGTACCTTATGACATAGTAAATTTATTAATACTTGGTTTGGGGTAATGTTTGGTGAGTGACTTCCATTTGAAATTATTGTTATTACCATAACCCTAAAATTTACCCTAAACA
>JASDQU010316379.1:0-13335 GCA_032191745.1 Picea mariana | reverse complement strand
AGGAGACATTTTCATTTTGAATCATCTTGTACTTGAACATTTAAGTGGGGTAAAAGGAGGTTGCCCCCTCGAAGAGGATTATTATCTGATACTATCTCTTTTTTACGGCGTTGAGTACTTTTCTAGAGGTTTTTGTATGCTATATTGATGTTTGGTTCTTAACACATGTGTGTGAGAGAGATCGTGTAGATCGAGGCCATGCAAATCTATAATACCACGTTGTACTTGGAATGAAACCTTGGCATAATGGTATGCACAATGATCAGAACAGTTGTAAACAATAGTATGCATATCCACGACTTGACCACCAGGATTAATGTATCAAATAAACAATTGAACCATTAAAAATTTTATAAATCAAAACCCCATTGACATTAGTCAAATGCTAAATGAGTGGAGGTTTTATACTCATGTAACCAAGGCGTATTTAAGACCAAGGGATTATAACCAGGAAAACAACCTTGTTTATAGAGAAATACGACAATTCGACAATAGACCATATGAACATTAACCCTTTAATAAAAAAGAATGAAATCAAGTATGAATTCCAGCTGTGAGCTTTCATGCTTATAGTCATGAATTTTTTTTCGAAAAGCAGGTATGTAGAAAAAGACCAGTGACAAGTGTCATTTAATGAGAAAGGTTGTGACAAGTAACGAGAATTTAAAGACCCTGTGTAGGCAGCGTGTAAAAATAGAGATTATATTATTGCTGCCAACAATGGCGACACACTGGTAGAAGTAGTTATCTCTGCCAAACGAACGAGTCCAGATTAGGATAGTCAGAAAAAACTTCAAATTGAAAACAACTAAGAAACTATTTGAACATCATTATCAATTATAAAACATTCCAGTTTCAAATTACTGTTATTTTAAAAGACGAAAACTGATGACAATCTTGACAAAAGAGAGTTACAATATTAAAGTTAAAATCTTCAATACTGTTGACAAGGCCGCTGCTTCCAGTAGGCATCCATAGCCTCGACAGGAATGCCATTTAACCCACTTTGATATCTGTATCCTGCCAAAAAGTTCGAGATCAGAACGAAGGACTTTTAAGGTCAAAAGATTCCATATCTGAGAATTTTCATATACCTGACATTGCTTCGTTGCTAGTGGGCATGTTCAGTACCCCGACGAAGTTATCTTGGCATCATGCATGCATTTACCCACTGCCAGCAGACCTGTTCAGTATCCCGGTGGGTTTACAAGCACTTCCCACAGCTCTCTGAATATTTATTTAGTTTTAAAGATATTTAATAGAGTGGGGTGATGCTGAAAATCCTGTTTTTTTTGGACATATCTTAATAAATTTCAGACCTTGAAGAAATTTCTTGTTTGTCCTTCATTAAGATCTAGAGATAGCTTGTTAATAAAACCGACTTTCAAGGGTAGGGATACATCTTTGAGTTGTTCTCTTAAGGAATAGGGACAACATAAGAAGAATTTTTATGGATGATCGTGAATAGCTTTAGTTACAGATTGAAATCAAGAAACGCTTTTCAAACAACAAGTTTTCTTTAACATGGCTGCAAACTTCAGAAAAATATCATAATTGATGCTTAAACAACCTTCAGTAGTCATTTTAGAGTGGAAATTTTTCTGTTCTTTTTGTCTGAACTAGTTCATGGTGCAGGCATGTGCATCTCAAAAATAAAAATGATAAGCATAAGGGAAAAATCAAAACAAAGCAGCAAAGAAAAACAAAAAGAAAGCAAAACAAAAATATTTACAGTGTACATGGGAGTGTCATCAGGCGAAATACCTTTTTAGAGCTTGGCCATTCACTGGATAGGTGTCTGGCTATCCCTCTAAATTCTGTAATCGAAAGGAACTGGGACCCAATTTCTCAACAATTAAGAATGGTCCTAGCCACAAGTTCTGAAACTTTGTATGCTCTCTTTTTCCCTCATGCGGTTTGTCCCATTTTAGGACAAGGTTACCTACCTCAAAATTTCTGTCAGAGGCAAAATTGGAATCAAACCAGCTTTTAACAATGAGTTGATGTTGATCCAATTTCCATTTCGCTTGAGCCCTCACTTCTTCCAATTTTAACAAAGCGTTAATTCGATTCTCCAAAGGGGGACAGTCCTCTTCTTGTATTTTCTGCGATAGCTACAAAGAGGGAAGGAGGACATGTGGTGGCAGAATCGCCTCTCTGCCATAAATGAGAAAGAAAGGTGAGTTACCCACAACAGTTTTAGGAGTCATTCTATCAGTCCAGATTGCATTTAACAGTGCGTTATGCCAATTTTTATGGTTTTTAGAGACCGTTCTCTTGATAATTTTGATTCGATTTTTATTAGTCGATTATGCCAATCCATTGCCTTGGGGGTAATAGTTGGTAGAATACTTTAATTTAATTCCATTTTCTAGAGAGAAATCACTCATCTCAAGAGACGAAAAATAAGAAGCATTATCAAATACCAGGCAGTCAGGGATATAATATTCGAATTCAAAAAATATATTACCTGGCTGGTACTTACAGCTTTTAATGGGGCAGCCTCGGACCACCTGGTGAAGTAATCTATGGTTGTTATGATATACGTATGCTACTATGAGGATGGCAGATTGATTGGACCTATAATATCTAGACCCCACTGCTAAAAAGGGGAGTCTACTGAAACTGGTTGCAGAGGGAAGGCTAGTTTCTGTATCCGTCCAGATGCATTTTGACAAATTACACACTTGCGACACAAAGTATGAGAATCTTTAAAAAGTGTAGTCCAGTAGCAACCTGCTCTCAATACTTTATGGGCAGTGGTATCTCTACCAAAATGCCCACTAGCTTCCCCTGCATGCAATTCCAATAAGACCTTTTCTACTTCATCTTTTTCAAAACAGGGCATTAGTACTCCATCAAAATTTTGACGAAACAGAATACCATTAATTAGTTGAAAGGAAGAAGATTTTAATCTTAGTGCACTTCTTTTTGTGGGATCTAGGTGACGGGGGGTTGATCCATGTTCAAGACAAAATTTTATATCATCATACTAGGGACTAACAGAGTTTTGTGTACATCAGATTAGATTTTGATAGTGTTGTCCTGGATTTGACATATCATTTTCCTCTTGTTGTCCAGCAGCTGAATCAGCGACTAGCTTGAATAACCCTTGGCCTCTTACTATTTGTGCTAGGGTGATTTCTATGTCATACTCTTGCAAGGATGTGACCCAGTTTTCCCTTTTTTCGCCTAATTCTTTTTGTACTAATAGATTTCTGATAGCCGGGTAAGGGACAATGATTTTCATCCTAGATTTCAAAAGATAAGATCGTAAGTGCTTTACTACTTTGAAAACAGCATAGGCTTGCTAATCTACTACCGGGTAATTAAGTTCTGCCCCTTTGAAGGCTGAGCTCATAAAGGCAATTGGGACTTCATTGTTTTCAGCATTCTTTTGAGTTAGTATGGTGGCGTAAGAATGATCAGAAGCAAATGTGTAGAGGGTGAAGTCTTGTGAAAAATCGGGGATCATTAGAGAAGGGGCTTCTATTATGGCCTTTTTTATTAAATTAAAAGCTTGGTTTTCTAAACGTCCCCAATGGTATTGTATGTCATTTTCTATTAGGTTTTGTAATGGTCTCACCATTTCTAAAAAGCTGGGGATGAATCTCCTAACAAATTTTATCTGACCTAAGAAATATTGCATAGACTTTTTCAACGAGGGAGGAGGGAGTTTCAAAATGACTTGAGTTCTTTCAGGGTCGATAATCATCCCTTCACTTGATACAATAAATCCTAAGAGTTTACCTTGTTCTATTGTGAAGATAGATTTTTTAGGATTCAAGGAAATGTCGTACTTACGACATCACTGTAGAACAGATCTTAAATGAGCTAGATGATCTTCTTTGTTTTTTGAGAAGATAGTAACATCATCCAGGTACACTACAAAAGATTGATTGATTAAGCCTCAGAAAGCGATGTCCATCGCTCTCTGGAAAGTGGCATCAACATTTATGAGTCCAAAGGGCATCTTCCTATAAGCGTAGGTGCCCCATGGAGTGCGGAAGGTGGTTTTGAGTTGGTATGGAGGGGACATCAGGACTTGGTTATACCCTGAAAAACCATTCAATAAGGATAACATTTCAGAACTAGATACCTGTTGAAGGATCTGTTCCATGGGAGGGACATGGTAGTTGTCTTTATCGAACACTCAATTAAGATTTCGGAAATCGACACATAGTCGGATTTCACCACTCTTCTTCTGAACAGAAACAACATTAGAGACCCATTGTGTGTGCCTAACTGGGAAGATTATCTTAGCATTCATGAGTTTTTTTAATTCCTTCTTGACAGTTGGTTCGAGTTTTGGGTGCATTTTCCTTAACTTTTGTTGAAAAGGTTGGGTTTGGAGTTTTATAGGAATAACGTGTTGTATGATGTTAGGATTAAAGGTTTTTAGGTCATCACATGTCCAAGCAAAAACATCTTTGAATTCCTTAAACAATTTAATAAACGCTTCTTTTTCTTGTTCAGAACACCCCACCCCTAAATTAATGCACTGTGGGTTGTCTTTAGTTCCCAAGTTTACTTTTTCATGCGTCAAAGAGGAACTATTCATTTTACAGTTCACTGATTTTTTGAACTTGTCATGAAGATCGTAAAAATTTTCTAATCTAACTACAGATTTTGGGATAGAATTTACCATATCTGATGAAAATTCAGGAGATCTTGGGTCTGGTATTACCGTAAAGTCACGAAGATTTTTGTCATGAGTACCTTTGTCGATCACCGTGCCCTAGAAAGTTTCTTCCATATGCAAGAAACTTATAATTTGTTGATCGTCATCGAAGACTCTCCAATTCGTGATGTTGTCGGGGACAGACGGTTTAAACAACAGTTCGACGGAGAATGCATTCGGAGATAAGCCTTCTGCAGGGAAAAGTTTCAAAGCTATGTTAGCTAACAAATCAGCATCCGAATTATTCAATTTAGGAATAGAATTTATGTTAAATGCATCAAATTTATTCTTCAAATTCTATACCTCAGATTGGTAGCTTTTAAGGTGCGGAGATAAACAGTGGATAGAATTTTTTACTTGTCTAACCATGATTTTTGAATCACCAAAGACAATCAAATTTTGAATGTTCATATCTAATGCTTTTCTGAGACCTTGCAATAGTGCCTCATATTCTGTTGTGTTGTTTGTACATTCGAACTCTAACCTACATGCAATCAGGGTCTTGTTACCTGCTGAATCGATAATCACACAGCCTGCACCAGCTCCTTCCTTGGATTTTGATCCGTCAAAGTAAAGAGACCATATTTGATTGTTGTCGGTTGCATGTGACGACTGGGCAGAAACTGTTGGCTATGTATATGTCAAAATTTCAGACTGTTGTTCCGGGTTAGTGATAGTGGAAGTTTCGGCCATGAAATTGTCGAAAAGGGTATCCATCCCCTGTATTTCGGGTGAATCGGCAGAAGGTGTGAAAGGTTCATTGAGATCATTTAAATCTGTCACTGTGAACTTTAGGTAACGTTCATGATCTACCTTGATCCTGTTGGGATTTCCATTCTTGGGTAGCCACAAGTGAGACCAATCCATGGAAAACTAGCCGTGTAGTTGTTCTGACCAGCCTCTGCTTAAAAACAAACCATAAACTTTTGGGATATCTACAACAATAATATCAATCACTTGATGAACTTTAGGGTTAGACGACAATCTTATAAGCACATTTCTCAATCCGCCTATAACTTTAACACTAGTTCGATCAAGATGGATGATCTTCAAGGTGGATGGTTGAACTTCGGCATTAATCTTTTGACAAATAGACCAAGGCATTACATTAGATGACGCTCCTGAATCTATCATGCCGTTATGCACATTCCTATTGAAAATTTCAAAAGTTAACAAAAATGGAGGGACATTTCTGTGAGTAGTAATAGTGGAAGCTTGTTGCTTTTTACTCGTGGTCTCTAAAAATGATTTATATACATTTGTTACATTATTTACATGAAGGTCTCTTTTCTCGTGAGAATCGGAAGTAGTTTTGGTGGAGGCCTTTTGAGGAACTTTGGGGCTGTTCTAAACACCTTTGTTACTGCTTGGATTGCCATTTTTGTTGTTCTCTACAATATTTTATAGCATTTTTTGCAGAAGAAAAGGGAATTTTAATAATTCATAAATAGAAATATTAGCCCTAAGCTTTTTTAGATCTTCAACCAAATCATAATCTAGCCTTGGGTTTACTGAATTCTGTTTAGTCTTAGTTGATTTAGACTGTTTTGGAGGAAAAGTCGTAGTGATTTCAGAAGAAGGCTTGTTTTTTGTCTTACTCCTAGTATTGTAAAGATGCACTATTTTGAAATTAGCTTGAAAAATACTATCCAAAAAATGTCCAAAAATGTTCGAAGAGGGTTCATCTTCTTCTACTTTCTCTTTTTTAGCTACTTCCTCGGGGATCTCAGGAGGCATAAAGTTATCCTATGCTTCTAGAATTGTTTGAATAGCGAATTGCAGGCTTTCTAGATTTAGGCCTTCAGTGTTTGAATTAGGTCGGTTCATGGGAAAAGGCTTCCTAAAAGGGAGTTTGTAAGGACCTTTACTCGAAGAATCTTCTTTAGCCATCCTTTTCAAATCTATAACTTGATTGGATAGTTTTTGAACGACTTTCTGTAAGTTTTCTAAATCTGAGCTTTTAGGTTGGGCTTTGTTTTGCGAAGGCCTAGGGAGGATTTCGATTTTCTTTTTGGAAGATGAACTAGTCTCTATTTCATTGCTAGTAGTGTCCTTTAAGCTAAGGATGTCTTTGTCGATATGAATGGCCTCTTTGAAGGCTTCTAACAATGTGGATTTCTTGGATTTCTTTATCCAAATGGCTATGCTTTGATGTAAGGCTTTCATATAATATGCTATAATAAGATTCTTGGCAGGCATCGAATCCATAGAGATTCGGTTCTTTAGCATCAAGAACCTTTGATTAAAGTCTTTGATCTTCTTTTATGCAGGAGCATCTCCCACATCAAGCGAGACAATGCGAGTGCAAGTGGACAGTTGGACAAGCGCCAGCACCAATTTTGAAAACACCTTGGAAGTTGTTGCGCGATCTTAAATGAGCCATTAAGATGAAGCACACTTTGTGTATTGTAATTGGACCTTGAGCCTTTAGCTCTTGTCCTTAGTAGGTAGATGACATTTAAAGTAGTTAATGCTAGTAGATAGAAATTTAATTCTAGATTAGACAGTTCCTAGAGCGCAAGAGGGAAACGGGATATAGACACCCTTATTGTGCATTGTAAAATAATTCTGAGCATTGAGAAGAGAAGCAGAGAGCTGTGGAAGAACACCCATGTACAGAGCTTGAATTAATAGAAGAAATTGATTCAAACCCATGGTATTGTGTTTATTCTCTGTGTATGTATGTTGAATGCTATGCTCATGAGTATTTACTTCCTGTTATGTATGATTTCTTGCTGAGTGTTTGAAATCTAAGAAAGGAAGTAGGAGAAATGAGTTTCAATTGTTTCTCTATCTTAGCAAGGATTCCTGCAAGGAGTGCAGTTGAAGTCATCCACAAGGAGTGCGTTGATAGAGGCTCAGATAGTTTAACTCTTGTTCTCATTCACCCAGAAGTGAATTTGGGTTATAAGAGCCGTGCAAGGAGTGCACAGGCTAAGGAAAGTCTTAGTTGTGAATCTGAGCGAGAATTGAAGGACTGCTGCCACAGGTGTGCTCAGAGTCAAGTGACTTCAACACTTAGACTTGGTTGAAGGTTGCCACAAGGAGTGTGTGCAAGAGTTTTCGGAAGGACCTGAAGGTTGTGAGAAATCTCAGGAGGGATAAGGCCTTCAAATTTGTTGAAGTACAGCGTAGCAAAGTTGTACCTTGAAGGTTGGAAAGAAGCATCGCAAGTTTGCGTGCAGGTGGATGAGTTTCATCAAGGAACACATAGTCATTTCCCAAACTTCTCAAAGGAGGAACGGATGGTCAGCATTCTCTGAGGAGAATTCACAACATCCCGTGAGCCGACAGATCTCACAAAGGTGTAGGGGAGATACCGCAGGTATTCCTGAGAGATTCAAAGCTCAGGAGGGGTAGAGCCATTGATCCAGGCCACAAGGGTCGTTGGATCTACATGTATATCGTGTATCGAGGTTTCGTGGATTGAAACTCCAAAACATTGCAACGGGAATTGCGAAATCGCGATGCAGGATATCCCGACAGTTAAAGGATAGCGTGGGCCACATCGAGATTAGTGGGGGATAGGTGGCACACTGTATCGGGGTTCGGGGAAAGTAAAGTCTTGAAACATTGGCATTAGGATTTGCGATCTCACGAAGTCCGAAGTTTCGACGAGATAAGGGACCGTTGAAAAGTCAAAGCCGCGAGCTCATCGGAGTTTCAGCATATCAGGTTTCAGAGGTCGGTAAACAAAATTGCTTGACATCGCGAGTGGAGAAATTGCGATAGGAGAAATCTAGACAGAGGTGACGAGAGTTGAATAGTCAACTTGCATGTGCATTGGAGTATCGACACATCGGGGTTCAGGGATTTGTAACACCAACGCTCGACCATTGACCTCGCAATACTGTGAAGTTTGATTCCCCGATAAGTAAGAGAGGTGATCGCGTGAAGGATTCTGTGGGTGCAGATTTCCCAATAGGGAAATAGAAGAACATTTGAGTTCTTCGAGCTAGTTGAAGAGAGGAGATCCTATGAGCGGACATGCTCGTGGGAGATCGACTACGTCAAAGTGGTATCAAAGCTATTTCTTGTCTGTATATTTCAGGCAAGAGAGGCAAGAGATAAAGAGAACTTTGATACACATCAAGTGGTATCAGAGCTATTTCTTGTCTGTATATTTTAGGCAAGAGAGGCAAGAGATAAAGAGCACTCTGATACACATCAAGTGGTATCAGAGCACAGAATGGTTCTTTTCTTTCTGTAGCAGGGAAAAGGAGAATTCACCATGTCACCGAGAAGAGATAGGCAGTCACCCGATCCAGAGGATAGGGAAATGTCATGACGAAGAGGCAGGCAGATGGAAGATCCAGCTATAGAGAGGCAAATGCGTGATCTCCGAGCCAGACTCTAAGACATGGAGACAGCGCAAAGATGCACAGCCAGTGCAGGGGATCTGAGTGATTCTGAGAGTGAAGTTGAGGCTGAACGAGAAGAAGAAGTTGTATCCAAAGATGCATCAAATGAGTGTTTGATCAGAGATATTGCCAGGATGGGCGCAAGGGAAAAGATGGACATTCCAGTTTATGAGGGAAACCTGGATGTAGAAGAGCTTTTAGACTGGATTAGATCAATAGACACCTATTTTGACTATGAAGATATCGAAGAGGACAAGAAAGTCAAGCATGCCATCACAAGATTAAAAGGACATGCAGCCTTGTGGTGGGATGAACTACAAGATGAAAGACACTGCAAGGGCAAGCAGAAGATCAAGAGCTGGGACAAGATGATCACAAAGATGAAAGCAAAATTCATTCCCAGAGACTATCAAATTACTCTTTTCAAGAGGATGTAGAACCTGAGATAGAAGCTGATGACAGTAAAGGAATATACTGAGGAGTTTTACAGGCTGAACATCAGAGCAGGTCATCGGGAGAGCGATGATGAAAAAGTAGCCAGATATATGAATGGCCTGAGATATGAGATTCAGGATGAGATGAGCATGGTAACCATCTGAACGGTGGAAGATGCTTATTAGATGGCTCTGAAAGCTGAGGAGAAGCTGAGCCGAAAGCAGAGTCAAAGAGGCTGAGGCAGAAGTCAGCCCAGAGGAAAATCAGTTGCCCGGGATAAATATCAAAAGCCCAAGGAGGATGGGAAGAAACCTCAGACTCGAACTAAGAGAGGTGGGACCTCACATAGAGGTCCATATGTTGAATAGCGAGGGCAGCATAATGAGCAGAGAGGATATTATGCTGATAATAACACCTTTCCTCGTACTAGAGGTAGAGGAAGAGGAAGAGGTGGAGTAATCACATGCTTCACATGTGGGAAGAATGGGCACAAGTCATTCGAGTGTCCAGAGAAAAAGAAAGAAACGGGAGAGACTCACATCGCCGAGACACAGAGGCGAGATGTTGAGGCAGAAGACATTGAAGGCAGAAGATCACTGATGATGTGAAAAGGCCTTTTGACACCTGAAAAGGAGGTGGAGAGTTCAGTCCAAAGGACCAGACTTTTCAGGACTGCTTGCAAGACCAAGGACAGAGTATGCAAGGTAATTGTGGACAGTGGAAGCACGGATAATCTCATTTCAACCAAGATGGTAGAGAAGCTAGAGCTGGAGATGACTGATCATCCAAGTCCATATAAAGTTGCTTGGCTATAGAAAGGACACCAGGTAAATGTCACTAAACAATGTTTAGTTGAATTTAAGATAGGAGGGTATAATGATAAGGTATTATGTGATGTCATTCCTATGGATGTTTGTCATCTATTCCTGGGTAGACCATGGCAATATGACAGAAATGTGATTCATGATGGGAGAATGAACACATACACCCTAGAGAAGAATGGGAGGACACACATGTTGCTTCCGATCAAGGACAATAAGGTAAAGTCGGAAGTAAACAACACTGTACTTCTCATGAGTGGGAAGGAACTTCTCACAGAGGTTAAGAAGAAGGAGGGTCCACAATTTATTGTGGTCAGAAAGCCGAAGATTGTTCTGACTAGCACAAGAGTGGACAATTTACCAGAGGAGGTTTAGGAACTGCTGGAAGAGTTCACTGACATTGTAGTGGATGAATTACCTCATTCGTTGCCACCGATCAGAAGTGTTAGTCATCACATTGATCTCATACCAGGAGCCAGTTTGCCAAACAAAGCTATGTACAGATTGACGCTGCAAGAGAATGAACAAGTTAAAAGGCAAGTCCATGATTTTTTGGACAAAGGTTTGGTCAGGGAAAGCTTGAGTCTGTGTGCTATTTCGACAGTACTTAGTCCGAAGAAAGACGGAGGCTGGAGGATGTGCATTGATTCAAGGGTGATCAATAAAATAACCATCAGGTACAGATTTCCATTGTCGAGAATGGATGATCTGATGGACTTCTTGAGCGGAGCCAAGTATTTTTCGAAGATTGATTTGAAGAGTGGATATCATCAAATTCGCATGAGAGAAGGTGATGAATGGAAAACAACATTCAAGACAAACAAGGGTTTGTACGAATGGCTTGTTATGTTGTTTGGCTTAACAAATGCGCCAAGTGCCTTCATGAGGTTGATGAACGAAGTCCCGAAGGAGTTCATCGGGAAATTTTTCATTGTGTATTTGGATGACATACTGGTTTTCAGTAAAACAACAGTGGAGCATCTGAAGCATTTGGCTATAGTGATGCAGAAATTGCAGCAGGAGAAGTTGTTGATAAATATGAAGAAATCCTCATTCATGAAGACAAAACTCATTTATTTTGGATTTGTTATTTCTGCAAATGAGTTGAGGATGGATCCAGAGAAAGTGGAGGTAATCAAAAATTGGCCATCACTGAAGAATATCTTTGAGGTGAGAAGTTTTCACGGATTAGCTAGTTTCTACCGGAAGTTCATCAAGAATTTCAGTGGAATTAGCGCAATGATGATGGAAACCATGAAGAAAAGACACAAATATTTTCACTGGACTCAAGAAGCTGAAAAGAGTTTCAATTTGTTGAAGAGGAAAATCACGAAACAACCTGTTTTGGTGTTACCGGATTTCCGAAAAACATTTCAAGTGAAATGCGATGCAAGAAAATTTGCAATCGGGGTAGTCTTCAGTCAGGAAGATAGGCCAATAACGTATTTCAGTGAGAAGTTGAATGAAGCAAAATTGAAATACTCCACTTATGATAAGGAATTTTATGCCATCATTCAGGCATTGAAAAAGTGGAGGCACTATTTGATTCCAAAGAAATTTGTTTTGTATAGTGATAACCATGCATTACAGTTTGTGACTCAACAAGAGAAGTTGAATCAGAGGCATGTTAAGTGGGTTGAATACATGTAGAATTTTACATTTGTGATTAAACATATTTCTGGTATTGCTAACAAGGTTGTTGATGCTTTGAGCAGGAAGTGTTTGCTGTTGTAGGAGTTCAAAGTCAAAACGTTGGGTTTTGATGATCTCAGGGACATGTATGCAGATGACCCAGACTTTAAGGAAGCGTATGAAGAAGCTAAGAATCTAGTTCTCAGAGATAGTAGTAAATAGGCCAAATACATGATCTAGGAAGGATTGTTGTTCAGAGGCAATCAGCTGTGTATTCCGAATTCCATGAGGGAGAATTTGCTGAAGAAGAAACATAGCGGAGGATTGGTCGGACATTTCGGTCATGAAAAAACATTTGCAAAGCTGACCGAATCATACTTTTGGCTAGGGATGCGATCAAAGGTCAATATATTTGTAGACAGATGCAGGATTTACTAGCATTCGAAGGGGAGGAAGCAGAATGCGGGTTTTTATCAACCATTGCCCATACCTGAAAGGTCGTGGGATGCAATTAGCATGGATTTTGTATTGGAGTTGCCAAGAACACAAAGAGGTTGTGATTCAATCTTTATGGTGGTGGATAGATTTTCCAAGATGGCACACTTCATCCCATGTCAGAAAACCAGTGATGCGACTCACATTACGAACCTGTTTTTCAAAGAGGTCATTCGACTTCATGGCTTACCAAGGAGTATAGTTTCGGATCGAGATACAAAGTTCATAGGGCATTTCTAGAGAACCTTATGGAAGAAGCTGGGAACTAACTTGTTATTTAGTTCATCTTATCATCCTCATATGGATGGACAGACAGAAGTGGTAAACAAAAGTCTAGGAGACTTGCTGAGAAGCTTGGTGACAGAGCACCACAGAAGTTGGGACAATATATTGCCGAAGGCAGAGTTTGCGTATAATGACTTAGTTAACAGGAGCACAGGGCAGAGTCCATTTCAAGTTGTCTATGGCATACAACTGAGGGGAATTTCTGAACTGAGGGATTCAGAATAGAATGCAACTAGGAGCGCTAGTGCAGAAGAATTCGCAAAGGCGATGAAACAACTTCACAGCCAGGTTAAGCAACGATTGCAGAACTCAAGTCAGGAGTATAAACGTAGAGCCGATCTGCATAGAAGACAACTTCAGTTTGAAGTTGGTGACTTAGTTCTGTCACATTTGAGGAAAGAAAGGTTCCCAAGATGAACATATAATAAGCTAAAGATGAATAAAATAGGGTCATGCAAGGTCTTGAAGATATTGGGAGAAAATTCTTATGAGATTGAATTACCCGATGGGATCAGAACTTCTTCGATATTCAATGTCTCAGATTTATACCCATACAAAGATGGAGAAGCAGAGACTGGAGATGAGCAGCCAGTGATCCAGTGGATGAAATAGATGCCAGTTGCAG
>JASDQU010316376.1:0-13346 GCA_032191745.1 Picea mariana | reverse complement strand
GATTTTGATTACCACTTTAAAAAAATGTCATTTTAATACCCCAAATTTAAAATGGGTGCTACCGGTAGCAGTACATTTCAATTTGATGGTTGATTTTGAGGTTTTGGTTTTAATGGTACCGACTGCTAAAAGTACAATTTCAAAATATCTATAAATTTAACATTTTGAAAAAAAAAAAAAAATCGTAACATCATTTTCTTATTTAGGTGTCGATTTGAAGGTTTTTCTAATCTATTGTATGAGTTTTAAAGTCCATGTTTGAAAAATGTTGTAATTTTGACCCCATTTGAAAAAACGGTGCTATCGGTAGCACCACTTTTTGATTTGGGGGTTGATTTTCATGTTTTTTTTGGAAAAATATGGGTTTTTTGGGCCAAAGTTCTCGTTTTGAGGTCATAGTTCTCATCAAGTTGGTAACTACGTTTAAAAGTCGATGATGGGAAATGTCATTTCCCTTGCAATCGATGTAGGGGCTTGAAAAGAAGAAGACTTGTAAGGAAAATAGTTGAAATACATTGTTGGAGGTATGGGAATTATGAAGGGGGGCATACATATCGTCCCGTGGTAAGTTAGGCATTATATATGTCTTTGTATCTTTGGGATCAAAATTAACTGGATGAGATAGTCTGTCTATTCTGCAATAAGTAAGATTCGTTCTTGTGTGGATGAGTTCTGAAGCAGTCCATATGTAATGAAGAATGGAGGTAAATCATGCTTGTTGGTATCATAGCTAAGGACTTTAGTCTTCAAGCTTCTGTAAAATTTGTAAGAGATTGTACTTTTAATGAAATATTTGCATATTGTAATATTTATGCAACATATCTTCATTTTTCTATTGATTTTGTTGTCATTCGGCTATCATGAAATTTATTTCTATTAAATGATGAGAAAATAGTTTAAAACCGGTGGAATGCAAGAAAAATTTTAGGTCTGTAAAGCTAAGGATTGGCATCTGTGACCGTAGGACATTCCTCGCTATCCTGGTTTTTTCTCTAAATTGATTATCTGGATCCTTCCATGGATACATTCGACTTCACATAAGTATCTACTTCATTAGATAGTATTTGTTGGATTATTGAGAGGTAGGGTGAATCAATAATAGAGCAATTTAATCTTTTTTAACCATATAATCCAAATGTTATATCAATGTATCATTATCATCCAATAATTGCAGAGTAAATAAGCAATGAACAAATGAACAATCATACACATACACAGTACACAGTACACCATTGTTTTATGTAGAAACCCAAAGTGGGAGAAAACCACAGAATGCTTGTTTCTTGGGATACAACCTGAAGGAAGCTCCAACTCCCCTATACTTTGGCTACAACTAGAATGAGGTTACAAGCCCCTATGTTCTCCGGATACAACCGGAAGGTGGCTACAACCAACTGTCCTTGCCCCATCCAACCACTATGAAGTAGAAGTACAATGATGGAACCACTGTCACACTATCACTGTGAGATATACCACTATAAACCTGAACCATGCATCAACCTGTACCTCAACCTATCATCAACATGTACCATAAACAAGTGCATCAACTATGCACCAACCTTAACCAAACAACCTGTAATCAAACTGTACCATAAACAAGTGCATCCAACCATGTACCAAGTATTTACCAATCATGTGTCAACTACTCATCAACTATGACTCATCAATATGTACCAACATCATCNCATCAACTATACACCTCATGTATGTGCCAACTCATCAACTACTTGTCTCAACCATGTACCCAACATGTACCTCAACCAAAAGCCCTCATCAATATCATCATCCAAATATGATTTGTAACTCTATAATAGACCTGGTGTATATGATCACATACCTTCAAACCTTCCTTAACTTTAACAACAAGAGACTAGCATTTTCATCAAATGTGTCTTTAATCTCACATGACTAGTTTTGGATTAGTCAACAACCCTAACTTGAAATAATCATAAATATGTACCTGTAATGAATAAAGATATGAAAATTATACATAATGTTATTCATTGTGTTTTATGCAATTCCTCCAGGTGGCACTACTTGGAACCTCTCAGAAAAGGAGTTATAGTAAAAATGGCATACCTTGCTGAATTCTGGCTTATTCTAGAGAGGTACCTTGTAGAATGTTCCCCACAAGGAATATTTATTTAATGGATCTGAAAATGTTACAAAAAATACTACAGACTGTAATCTAACCAACACATGTTTTCTTACTGAATTTGGATCTCTTATGAAGAAGTTATGACGTTTTTACTCGAAACACCTGTTTTAGACTAGTTTCAGGACTAGCCACAAACCCTATTTTCCACGGAGTGTAAATGACAAAATACAACGAACCACAAGCTGAATTTTTTACCACAGATACTTGGATATGTTTCCTCATTTTCCTATCAATTTCACGGTCTGAATCATTCTAGAAAAAAAATTATTGCAAAAATGGTGAGATGACCTGTAAATAACATACCTTAGAAAGCATCATCAAAAGCATTTATCCTCCCTTGAATTCCGACCTTCTTTTCTTCACCTTCCCTCTGAAATTCAGCTTAGATATCCTTTTTTTACCTCAGTCACCTATAGATATTCAATATTATCAAGTGTGATATGAAATGAGAGAGACTTGCCTCTTATTTATACTCTCCAAATATCTTCCTTAGAAGTATCTTCTAGGTCACGTAACTCATTTCTAGGTCACTTAACCTATTTCTAGGTCACATAACCCATTTATAGGTCACTTAACCTATTTTCCTCATTTTTAGGGTTAACCACTTTCCATAATTAGAAAGTTCTCCTTTACTTTATTATTTAAATATTCCTCATTGACTTTGTCACCTCACTTTATCATTTAAATAATCTTCTTTGATTTTGTCACTTCACTTTATTATTTAAATAATCCTTCTTGACTTTTTCACTTTACTTTATCATTTAAATAATAATTTATTCTTTGCAATCTCTTTGACTTCTTTGACCTTTTGGGGCTTCAAGCCAACATATGAGGGTCCTCCAACTTCGTAAGGCCATAACTCTCAAACCGTGAGGAGTTATGTGACTTTCCACATACCACCAAAAATGAAATGACATGTACTATCCATATAGAATAGTATTACCTTCAAATGTATTAAAACTCATACCATTATACATGAAACAACCTTGGGTCCATTACCCAAACCTTGTGCTACCGGAATTGGTTACCGAACTTTCTTCAAGGGTTGACATCAATGAAAACCAACCTTAATCAACAATATTCCCATGACATCTATAGAAAAACGATGATCTTATTCAACACTTTTAGGAACAAGGTCCGACATAAGTTAATATCCATTCATGAGCCTAATTCTTCATAACACTAGGAACTCCCCCTATCCTTCCACAAGATGTTTACAAATTAAAGTGGTGGAATTACTTGTCTCATCCATTCATCAAAGTTCATCATATTGACATTCCTTTATTTTCTTGTGAAGATCCAGTAAATATTACCTTAATAGATAGAGATCTAATTGTCTGGGAAAAAATGCAAGGATATTCTTACGTTCATATATGTGCAATCAAGTTTCTCTTAAATCATTTAGTCAAACCATATCTTCTTGTATCTTTCCTAGTCTATGTCATTGACATCAAACATCATAAATTTTTTGATGCTTTAGTTGGTGGATTTTATGCACCTCTTTCTGATGGCTACGCCTTTGCAACTATTTTTCCCAAATACTTTGTTTCACTTTCTGATCTTTATATATATGAATTCTTAAAAGATTATATTCTCCCTTCAGGCTTCGATATGTCAATAAATTCTTGGATCATTCAACTCAAGTCTCTCTTGGTTATTCGTTTTGGAAATGATACTCTTCCTCCTTTATAGAAAATTGACCAAAAAACTTAGTGCTTGCACGGTGTGGTGGAGAAGGAAAAATACAAACAAGTTCAGCCTGTCACATTTGACTGGATTGGGATAGAATATCCCAATGTCTAGGAAAATAAGTATAACAACTTCAAAATACAAATGATTTCCCATATAGAAGACTTCACAAAGAAACAAGTTCCTTTGTCTAAAATCCACAGGTCCTTGTCCTTAAAACTCCCAAAATTGAATCCTCCTGCATCTAAGATGAAACACCCTGTAACCATATTTCTACATCTTCTTCATCAAGTATGTCAAACTCACACAAGCATATAGGTAAGCATATTGAATGCTCGTGTTGCCAAGAAAAATTAATAATTTGCAAGGCCACAAATCTTTGAACACAGAATTCCCTAGTGTTGATCGTTTCATGATGTCACTTCCTAGAGAAGGTCTAGGAAACATAAAAAAGTTTCCAATTGGAGAAGAGACCTATCTCTTGGGAAGGAGCCTCTCAATAGTTCCATTCAGACAATATTTTGATGATCTTGAAACTAAAAGAGAGTATTTTCTAATAATATCTTCAACAATATCTAATTATGTATATGACGAATGCAAGCTTCTTAACTATGCAAATTTCCAAGCTCAGTTGACAGGAAATAATAAAGACAACTTGCATAGATAATTTCTTAAAGCAAGGAAAGATGCAAAGCCACACAAGCAAGAAATCAAAATCATTTATGAAAAGATAGAAATCCTCACACATGTCCTGACAGACACCTCAGAGTTGAAAAAATCTATGGCCAAAGTAGAATCTTGCCTTGACCTCCTGGATACCTTATTGCATAAAATAGATGAGTTTAAGTAGATCTATCAGAAGCCTGTTAGAAATTACAACATTGTACAGCCTGATATATTCAAAGATAAAAAAGATGCTAAAAAACATAAAAGAAACAAATCCCTTGGAATGTTTCAAGCAAAATATATGAGACCAAAATGGGATTTTGGAGAATCTAAAAGAACTTTGCAAAGTATTGTAGAATAATTTTATGTTATAAGAACATGGCCTCACCCATTAAATAGAAAAGAAAAATATCTCCAAATGATGACTATCAAATATGAACAAGGATATATCCGCATGCCATTGTCATCCCAAAAACATAATATGTCTTCTTTCAACATTCATGGGATGAACAAAATAATATCTTCAATGCCTAATCACCTAGTGATCAATTTTAGTTGTCAATCGGGCGATGAAACAAAATATGCAATCCAGTTATTGATAAATTGGACCACTTCCAAAAAGTCAAAAGATGTTACCTTGACACCAAAATTACTTTGTAATATTTTTGGCACAAGGAGAAATATTTTGTGTCTCTTTCATTTCATCCTTTGGTCAAAATTACTCCACAAAAGGCATAATCATCCTTGATGATTCTGACAGAGATCCAGACTTTCCAACAAGAAAATAATGATATCCTATAGAAGGGGTTGATAGAGCCATCAAAGAGTGCATGGGCTTGCAGAGGTCTTTATGTCAACAAGCACTCTTAGAAAAAAAGAGGAAAGTTGAGGTTAGCAGTCAACTTCAAAACACTAAACAAATTTCTTCAGAACATCAGGTATCCTCTTCCAAATAAAAGCTCATTATTATAAAGAATAAAATGCAAGATTGTATTTATCAAGTTTGATTTAAAATTAGGATTCTATCAAATATGTATAGTCCCAGAGGATATACATAAAACAACTTTTGTTGTACCCCATGGTCATTATCAGTGAAAGGTAATGCCTTTTGGCTTAAATAACGATCTTAGCGAGTTCCAAAAGAGAATGGAATACATATTCAGGGAGTTTCCATGGATAATTATTTATATTTCTAATATCTTGGTATGTTCACAGAATCTCCAAGAACACCTCAAACACTTGCAGCAGTTTTATGATCTGGTGTTCAAGCATAGTCTAGTTTTATCCAAGACCAAAATGAAAATTGGGAAAACTGAGATCAAATTTATTGGTTTTTAGGATAGAAAAAGGCCAGGTAATTCTCCAAGACCATATTTTGAAATCCTTACAGAATTTCCTAACATTCTTCATGACAAAATACAGTTCCATAGATTTTTAGGTAGCCTCAACTATGTTCAGGCATTTTACAAAGGGTAAGCAGATGATATTTTGATCCTGCAACAAAGATTGAAAAAGAATCCTCCATCTTGGAATAATGAAATGACTAAAGTTGTCAAGAGGATTAAAGACAAGGTCCAAACTCTTCCACCATTATCCCTACCTATTGGAGAAGGGAACTATATCATAGAGACAGATGCATCAAATAGAACATGGGTAGGTGTACTAATTGAAGAAATTATTGGATTTGAAATAATATGCTCATATGCTTCAGGTTATTTTAGGAGAGAAGAGCTTAATTACCCTTCCAGCCACAAAGCACTTATTGGTTTAAAAATGACAGTGAAAATTTTACCTCGAATATTAAAATATGAAAAGATCCTTCTAGAGTCTCATTCTATAATTAAAAAATGGATTTTATGGCTAGATAATTTTGATTTCACTGTACAACATAAACTTGGTCATTTAAATTGCCTTGTTGATATGTTAACCAGGGAAGCCAAAACTATAGATTTAGCCATGTTTTCAGTTGTACCATGAAAGAAAGGAAAATAACCTATGACTCAGGAAGAAGAAGATCGAGATCGATCCATGAGAAGAAAATAAGTCTTGACAACAGTAAGTCAAGAAGTAATATAGATGATGATCAGAGAGAAAGAAAAAGAAAAAATTTCAGCCACATTGATTGAAGAAATCAAGGATTCTCCCATAAAAATCCATTATCCTTGAAAAATGGGAGCAGGAGGAATTTGCAGGTCTAAGAAATTCTTCAAAAATGATATGGGGTTGCATTTGAAAATTATCCATAGATTATGATGATAAAGATGTGTGTTACTCTGATATTGGATCTGGACCAATATGTTGGGAGCATTATGCCTTACTATCACAATTGGCTTGTGAAAAGAGGTAAATTGTTGTTTGTGCAGACACTAGAAATTTAGTAAGAAAACCATGGACTAAAATTTTGTTTGAAATATTTATGCCAAGGGAGGAATGGTCATTAAAAAGACCTCACTTTATTTTTAATTTGCAACATGAACTTGTGATTGCGGCACAATATGAACTCTGGTTCAAATTCAAGCTAAAATTCGTTGTTACATCTTTATCCAAACTTGATCCTCCAGAGCTTGTACAATATGAAAAAGAATTAAAAGATAAGGATCGAAAATACTAGGCATAGCTCGAAAAGAGATACTCCTAACCCTTAAGGTCTGAACTAGCTATAAAGGCGATCATCTTAAAGATCATAAGCATGCACTTATACCTGAATCCTTTTTGGGTCGTTGCCTTGATGATTTCCTCTTTCTAGTACCATATGTACCTGAATCTCAGGATTCATATGGCTACGACTTTAATATCTCCTAGACTGAAGAATATATTCATAATTTGAATAACTTCATGGAGGGTTAGTGCGGAAGCATTGTGGACCCTAATTTGTACATAGGATCTTTACTTTGTGGACATGCAATATTTTATAAAATATTAAAATATGCTCTGTGGGTGGCATTACACTCCACTTTGTACTTTGTGTACATGTAATATTTTATAAAATCTTAAGAGATGCTCTCTGGGTGGCAGTACAATCCACTTTGTACTTTTTGTGTTTGTCAGTCATTTCATAGGCCATATCATTCTGTGGGTAACGTAGCACTCCACTATGTATCTGTCAGGTCTGATTCGGGTCCCCATATGTCTAAATACCATTAATGGATGAGATAACAAGTGGTTGTCCCCACTTTCCTCGAATCTTAGTTGTATTTTGTCTTTTATCAGTCTGGTCAGATCACGATAAATATCCCCTCGCAGTGAAAAGCATATTCTTTTGACCTAAAGATGCTAGTTATTTATTCCCGGTTAACCGAATGGATATGCTACAAGTAAAGGCCCAAGCCTCTCATTTGATCATTCAAGAGTTGGCATTTGTATCTCTGCAATTTTGAGTCTAATTCCCCGTGCCATAAGTCTATAACTCGATCCAATTTACGTATGCTCTCTCCTCACATATGTTGATGATCTTGGGGATAAAAAATAACTGGATGATATAGTTTGATTGTTCTACAATAAGTAAAAGACATTCTTGTGTGGATGAGTTCTGAAGCAGTCCATAATTTCTCTTAGGTTTCTGTCGACGGATAAATATCTTCCAAGTAGTAGTAGAAATACTATTGTACACGATGTGGAATATGGTATGGATATTGAAGATCAAGTCAATCATGTGGAAGAAGATGACACCAATAATATTGTTGAGCCGAATGATGGGACAAATATATTGATATAGGACATTTTTTCTCCTATTTATGAGGAAAACTTTGATGATATTCATGATGTACCTCTGCTTGAGAAGGAAGAAAAACCCCTTTATGAAGGATAAAGAACAAATATTATCTTTATTATAATGTTGTTCGTGAACTTGACGATATTGAATGGTTTGTAAAACACTTGTCTCACACAAATACTAAGGTACATAATATAATTCAACACATATTATACATAAAGTTCGACTCTATTTTTCTCCATTTTAAGTGTCAATTAATTTGTAAATTAAAGATGCAATATTTTTTATTACTACTATTTACATTAACTGGTTATTTTTTATGTTGTATGATGACCTCCTGACCTGTTGTTTCCCACAGGTGCAAAATTCTTCATTAAAATTATGTTGTAGTTTTGTAGTAGAACTGCTCTCCAAATATTCGCACGGGCCAAATATCCTTAATAGATTTTTGGAATAACTTTGTTTATGCCTCAGAAATTCCGTGCTCCTATCTAGGTGCTATTTCCTTGTGACCGAGGGCTAAATATTTGGGCTTATATCCTTAAGTTATTATTCCTTGTGCTTACTCTATGTGACTATGCATCGATACCATGGGCATAGATGCCAGATGCTGAGCTTTCCCAAAGAATGCAAAATTACCCCTTTCTTGTCTCGATCTAGTGGATTAACTGGTGGGAAACTTTCATCCCCATGATAAATGTAGATCATTGATCTCACCTTTTAACTAATGGTTGGATATCCTTCTAGAGTACGTCACATATCTTCTCCTGAGTGGATCTATATATGTCACCTAGTGTATGTTGGATATCAGACCACCATAGATCCATCTCGCAATACACTAATGCGACCTCGATCCAGTGTGACATGGATCCCAACCACATGGGTCCGGTGACATGGATCTTCCTGATGTCAACGTTGACTAGGCTACTACATATCACCTTATTTCATGACCTTTGCATGCTCCATTTGTCGAATGGGAACTAACATGTGTCATATTCCATGTGGGCCACGTGTCACCCTCTAAGTGGTTACATATGTGTTATGATGTATGTCGGCATTGGACTATTAGAAGGATTTGAACTTCACCCTTTTTAGTTTGTCCCGATGGAAAAAATACGATAGGATATCAACCGTTGATCTGATTTTCCGCACATATATCCGCCATCGATCTGTTCACCACTATTGCAAAGGCTTGGATGGACTCTCCCTTAACTTCCTCACACTTTAATACTCATGATATAGTTGTGCTTCATTGATCTAACTCTGAAATCAATGGTTGGATCTACTATCGTCACCATACTGTTGGAACTTTCTAACTTCACGCTTCCTCATTTTCTCCTAATTTGGGGAGATCGGCGATCATAATTATCCCAGACGAAGATCTGGTGGTTCATATCTCTACTCCTTCTATACATGATTCTTATCCTAATCATTCAACAATGGAATGGTGTCGTTGATCTAGTGGTCAGGATTAAACTCACCCTTGAACAAATGGCCACTAATCCTCGTCCTTGGATCCTTTGAACTTGATACTTGGTTGTGATTAAACGAATTAGGATCGTTGATCTATGTGATTGATCAATAATAGACAACCCCCCTTTCTCTATTGTTACAATAGGATTCTCCACTAGTTTTATATGAGATTCGATCTCGATTCCTTCTACCATGTGATCATGATCATTGAATATACACATCATTAGTTAAGGGACAGTATAGAATATAGAGAACCAATCTCTCAATACATCATCCAATAATACATAGAGTCACCATGTAAACACCCAAAGATTCTATTAATGAATTTGTACACGATTTACACAATGTTGATGATTAAAATCGTAACGATGAATTCCGCCTGCAAAGTATTGCTTAAGCCCTATTATTTAACTATGTTAATAATATAATACTAGTAGGTGGGACCCCCTTGTAAGACTAGAGGCACAAAGATAGACATATCACACATTTTTCTGCTACTATTTTGATGATGCCTACATAGTCCCACATGGGTGACAAGTGCAGTCTCGGTTTCATGTTGACATAGTAACAGGTGGATGATGCATTTTATGGAATGCTTCTTGTGATTCAAAGCATTTTGTTTTGTTATAATGGGCATGTATTTATAGTTTCTATGATTTAATCATATCACTAATCATTTTGATTGACTACCTCGACACATATATACAAGAGATATGTTAGTGATAACATAATAAAAACAAAGGAAGAAAACCTATGAAAAAATTCTTAAATGAAAAGAAGTTATGTTTGAACTATGTTAAGGGTTATATGCAAATGGAAAAGTTAAGCAATGTTAGTATTAATCCTAACTATTATACTATGGTTGGTTAGTGGCTATGCGATTTTCATTAGATTTTATTTGGGCGCATATAACATTGCAATATGTATGATGGCATAGAACTTGGCAAGGGTTAACGTGTAAATGTTTGGGTGGCACACTATGCAAAGGATATTCTCACAGATTTCAAATGTTTGGGCATTGAATACATGGTTTAATGGATTGGTGAATTTTTTATTATCTCGTACTTCGAATTGAATAGGCTAGGAGATGGAAGCGACGTGCATTTACTGCACGTCACTCCATCCTCCCCCTATCGATCGTCACCCTAGCATAGTTCCTTGTTTCATTTTCAGTCTGTTGGTTGTGAAACTTCGAATTTCAGGATCTTAGAAAGAACAAGGCTCATTCAACTCACCCTTTTAAGCATTTTTGTTACAGGTATGGTTCTTTTTCTCTCCATCCATGAAATATTCTCTATGCATGAAAAAATAATGGCTCGGTAATGCTTGTATTTGTGTGTTCCTGAGAATTTCAACTATGTAAATGTGTGTTATTTCTCTTTGAGATGATTGAAAATGTTTCGGATTTCAATAAAAATAATTGGGTTTTGTTTAAGTTGTGTATTGACTGGCTGCTCGGTTGATTTAATATCATGATGGGTCTCTGTGGATGATAAGTAAAGAGGTACATATCGCTCTATATTAATGGTGGAGGGTTTGATTCTGTGTATATCATTGGTTGTTCCATCACAATCATGATTGTAATCCTTATCCAGTCGCATTCGAATTTCCATTCAGTTACTATGTTATTTCTTCAAACCCAGAGTCATGGTTGTGGTCTCATTCTCACTGTCCTTTCACCAAAGTATACCGAGATCTAGTCTTTGGGTGGCCATAACATTATTTTGTATTGTATGGTTGTGGGGTGATATAAGTTATACCTTGGCGTTATGCGTCCTCACTGGTATTGTTGTCAAGTGGTTCGGCTCTTAAGGAAGTATCTATCTGTGTTCTTTTAATAACTGTCACTGTTCAAATAACTTCACCTCTCCTTTACAAGTGATAAACTCACCATGTGCACTAGATGTTTTTTACCATACCCATCTTTTCTTTCCTCAGTGGCTAACTATTAGTTTCGTTGCCCAGACTTGGAGTAATAAGGGATTTGTCTAGCTCATTGTTGTATCTTTTCGAGGGTTATTTTTTCATGTGGTTGATAAGTCTCTGAAGACCTATAGTTCTCTATGCTATTGTCAAAACATGAGCATCCTCTTGATTGTCTCCTTGCATTTGTTTTCGATAGAGCCCGATTTTAATATCCAACTGTCTTTTCTCCTTTTGGGCATCTTCTTGGTTGTCAAATATGAATTTATTAGTGGAATGGTTATAAAGGTTTTTCGTCAAAGTCCTTGTCTCATATTTTTAGGATTAAATTGGTTGAACAGTTACAAATGGGAATGGTAAGTTATATACAGTTGAGAACTGTCTCCTTTCATTATGAGGTTTTTACTAGCGTGGTCTTGATTAAAATTGGAAACACCTATTTTTTTTATAGGCCCAATCAGGGTTGTGGCTAATTGTGAAAAGGGTACTTGCGTGTAATTGGCTATGTTCTCCTTGTATAAATTATTGGATCATCGTAAAAATTATCAATGGTTATATCAACAGTGATAAGGCTCGGGTTTTATGTTGATTTTGGTTTCCTTGCAACACCTTGTTGTTTGATATGATGAAGACTGTGTGTAATCGGGCATATTTTGGAAGTCTGTTCGTATTTGAAAAAGGACCTATGTATATTGTAATTGGGCCGATTGTAAATTGGTAGAACGTGGATGTTTATTATTATAGTGATGCCTTATGGGATAGAGGTCAAGAATAATGTTGTTCATTTTCTTTAAATTCTTAAAAGGAAAGAAAAGACTTAAAAGATCGGTGCTTTCTTAACAAGATTGTTGAAATGAAAAGTTGTTTTGATTATCGGTCTGATTGCACAGACTGTTATCAATTGAGGAATTCTGGGAAATTTAAATGTTACAGCAAACAATCTGATACATAGTAAATGTTGGTGTGGTGTTGGTGTTTTTTTTATTGATTTTAGTACAGAGTTATGATTATTGATTACTTTATTTGTTTCATGAACAGTATCCATTAACTTCCCTGTCATTCTCTCACTTTTTCTCACATTATGAATCCCCTCAAATTCCCAGATTCACTTTGCATGCACTGTTCTTAAAATGAAATTATAATCAAATGGAAATTTTGTATTATAGTAATTGAAGGATGACACAGAGATGGGTTACAATTGATATGTTTTATTATTACAGCACAATTGATTGTTTGATGATTTGTTGAGCAGTAATCATGATCTAATCCCTTTCATTTTATCACGTTTTTACTCAATACAACCCCCTAAGATATCCCAGAACCCTTATTCACCCCCTGCTCATTGACAAGTATTAAATGATTTTTATGGATTGGATTGCATGGTTCTGACGTGTTATTGAGCCAAACTTTGTTTCATATTTAACGAGATGTCATGTATGGTGTTCATGCTCTTTTCGTCAATGTGTGAGCAAAAAGTGAGCACTTACATGCCTAGTTGGGCTCTGCTAGTCATGACAGCTGTAATGTAAAAGGTTAGAAAGAAAGAAGTGAAGCTATTAACAAGAATTAAACAAAAACTAAATAACAACATGAGCATAGAAACAAAAACTAAAAACAAGTGACAATGGAACAATATCACCAATAGATAGGCTGGTCTGATTGATGAAATCCAAAGATACACAAAGGAGAAAGAGGACTTGGGTCCCTTCCCTCTCCAATGGAAGG
>JASDQU010316375.1:3301-13335 GCA_032191745.1 Picea mariana | reverse complement strand
TGCAGTATGGAAAGTAGCTCCTAGAGAGTATTGGTCTGAGACACTTGGGGTAATTAATAGAAATTAACTTCAATGCCAAGTCATATCAAGCATTGGCTACATGTCATCAATGATTTTTAAGTTGCTTTTGGCTCAAGATCTCGATGCTAAATGGATAAAGTATTTGTACACATGGAAGGTACGAGACAATAAAGTTCCATTGAAATGGAGAACTTGGAGTTTGGGTTGTCCAGTGAGAATCGTCTTTGGTGGTGACTGTAGACTTTTGACATGGCGAGTATGTACCTTGTGCTAGTGCATCAACAATGAAGGGTAATTGTCTCTGGAATGTTGGTTTTCCATTGAGATAATCTTACAAACTAGCTAGATCTTGATCTAAGCCTTCATAGCGTATAAGTAGTATTTAGGTACATCAACAGGATATGAACTTGCCCTAAGAAATAAAGCATTTAGATGCCTAGGCACATACTTTAGAAGCATTGTCACAGATTTTATAAAATTGATGATATAGGTGTAATAATAGTCTCATTTTCGTGATTTAAGGTGTCCCCTTCTAGTACCATGGATTTTAGGGGGTAAACCATGACCCCCACTAGTACCATAGATTTTCAGGTGTAAACTATGACCCCTTCCAATTCCATGGATTTTAATCGGTAATCCATGGTGTTGTAGTAGGGAAAATAGCTTCTAGAGAGTACTGGTCTAAGAGACTTGTGGTATAAATTAATAGAAATTAACTTCAATGCCAAGTGATACTAAGCATTGGCTAAGTTGATTACTAAGTGAGTTTGAAGTAAGGGAGGTTGAGTTTAGAGGATTGCTACAAAAATACAGCCATTTTTAGGGCGATAGGGCCAACAAACATGGATACAACATTCGATAGAAACATACACACAAAGTGCAATTAATAGAAAGACCTCTCCATGCTTCTCCATTTAATGGAGAGTATACCATAGAGGGGATGCTTTTTTCCATGGGTTGTGCGATATGTTGGATTATCACTTTTTTTTTTCATTTTTATAGAATCTAACAGTGCATATTTTACATGTACAAACTTGCAATGGAATGCCTTGTATATCTTTACAAGTCCATGGGAAGAAGTACTTGCATAATGGATGGACTGCTATTACGGTCATCAGTTTGGCCACATAGTAATTGCAATTCCCCTACCCTGGCCACATAGTAATTGCAATTCCCCTACCTTGTGGAATCCCCCTCTTCCCCAGGATATCCATATGGAGGGTGGTTCAATGGCCAACTGTAATAATGGCTGGTAACCCTGAGGGACTACTGGATTTGGAATTGTAACCTGTGGCCTCCTCAACTGTAACTTATCTTCGGCTGTGGTTCAACTGAATGACCTATAACCCTTGGGGCCAAGTCATTGTTTTCTACCATATGCTCAGATCAACTTATCCACTTTTCTTAATAACATGCATTAAAAACATTGTGTTTTTGCTAGTTTGAGTTCTCCCTCTCTTGCATAAATGGGACATATAAAACTAGGCATACTACATATCAGCAGTACTTGTAATTAATGTAAAAGTTCAGTTGGTATTCCTAATGCCATATGATGCAGTACTGTCTCAACATTCCATGTTTGTACATGCTATGAACTGATAACCTAGTGTCAATTATGCTATACTAATATCTTGAAAATGTTTTTAGGAAACTTTGTTGAGCTAGCGGTAAATACTTGGAAAGTGTATATGGAAGGTCGTGATAGAGTTGTAAATATTATTTTTGTGTTGTTCAATTAAGGTCACTTAGGTCTTGTTGCCAATATATTTTGAGTTTTGCTCCTTGTCTTTGAAAAAATGTAACAATGGGCTCTTGATTATTTTCAGGACTTTTATAGGAATAACAGAGATTACTCAAATATTTTAGATGAAGATGATGAACCAAAAGAAATGGAAGAAGAGGAAGAAGAGTATGAAGAGGAGGATGACAAAGAGACAAGACAATATGAGAAGTCAGAACCAGATGAAGATCCTGTTGTGGTTAGGAAACGTCAGGAATACTTAGAGAGGAGAGAAAAATTGAAAGAAGTTGAGTGGTAGAAATTGAGGTAGAAACTGAAGAAATAACTTTCTGATCAAACTCTTGTGGAAAAGGATAACAGGAAAAAGCTCCCATGCAATGATGAGTAAATTAAGCTGTGTGATCGGCCTAAGAAGAGGAAGCCTTTAGATGATGACTATGATGATCATGAAGATGGTAACGTTAGTAGCATCATCAGATGGATGTTTCGGTAATGTCTCTTTCACTTTTAGTCATTTAAATACTTTTAACATGACTGAAATCTGGTGGTTTTATTATATTGTCTGCTTGGATTCCATATATGCGATCTTAACAATTGCTTAATACTTTAAGGTATGATCCAAATAAGTATAGGAATATGGATGATGAAGATGACCGTGACATGGAGGTTGGATTTAGTAGTATACAGGATAAAGAGAGAAGAAGGTAATGCTTAGTGCTATCCTTTGCGAAGCAGTCTAGTTCCTTGTTTTAGTTCTCAGGCTATTAAGGGAAATTTATTTTTGCTACATCTCAATTTACTTGTTGCGAAAGATGCATTCAAATGGTGGTGTTTAGTGTTTTTTTCATGGTTATTTTTGCAGTGAAAGAATTGCTATGGAGGAGGATGAAAGGGAGTTGACACTAATTGAGGCAGAGGAAAGGGCAGAGAGAGAGAGAGCACTAAAGAAGTGAAAATTGCAGAGAAAATAGTCACAGGGTATTAGAAAATGTGAGCAACTATTTTTTGTGGCCACAAAATTTCTTCACAGGTTTGCAACTGGTCTAAGCAGTTTATAGAATTCTGTCAGGGAATCTTTTACAAAGGACATGCCTCTGTTCTTTCTGTGGAGCATTAGAGAGATGATTTGATGAAAAACATAATGCATACATACAGATACCTGTCTATGGTCCTTGCAGTGAGAGATATTACGATTGCTGGGTCATTTGTCCTGATATGGTGACAACCCACCAGGTTCACTTGTACAATCTTTGTATGGAAGGGAAATAGGCATCAACATTTCCTCCTTCAAAGAGCTTCCCATATTCTGATCCTAAAGACGGATCTTATAGTATTTCCATTGGAGTATTTTCTTATACTGGAAATGAAGCAAAATTGGGCATGAGGAGAGGTCTCACAACGACAATATTTTTACACATAAGAATGCATCAACATAGCGTGGATGATGGAAATGTCTACTAGAAGCTCTTTCTTTGGATTAGTCCACTCAGGGTTCAATTGTTTTCTAACAAGGATTGTGAAAAGTTCTTGTAGTAGATTTCCAACAGGATGAGCGAATATTCTATAGCAGATTTCCAATGTATATGGTATCTTTATTGAGGGAGATTTTCTCTAATATTTTATCATTTCCATGTGCAAAGGGGTTCCCTATAGCTAATGATTATGTGTCTGCAAATCACATTATAAACCCACTTCAAATTTGGGTATTGGAAACAATTAGAACATTAGTATTTATTACTTTTGCATGCTTGGGATCGAGCGCCTAATATCTGGAGGAACACAACAGCATGAGGAACAATACCTAGCATGGAGAAAACAAGAAGACTGCACACCCATGTGGAGGATATCAAGGACAAAGATTTGGAATCTTTAGAACCTGCCCTTAATTTTAGATGGAGTTTGTTGTATGTACATTACAATGTGGGATATGGTGGACTGTCTTGTGATGATATGAGATTGATTATTGATGCATAATGTGAGCTCCACTAGGCCTTACCTTGGTGCTATATTGGGTCATGTCTCCAACAGAGTCAAGAATGCACAGTTTATGCTAAATAGGGAAACCTACCATTTGACCAAGAATGATGGCAATAACACTCTCCATGGTGAATGTCTTCCTGCCTTCCTTTTCCAGTTTTTCATTTATGTAGCTAACTAGAGCCCTCTAAAAAAATATTTATGTATGTGAACACATCATGTTGGGTTACATATATGTGTGCATTGATGACAGTTTGGTGGTATGTATGAATATAGGAGGATTGAGAGGCTTTGACAATGTGTTATTGAAAGTGAATGAATATAGGGGAGGAAGGAGGAAATCTGTTAAGTTCACCTACCAAAGCTTAGATGGGTAACAAGGTGAATCTAGATGTGATTTAGCTTTAAATTTACTTACCACAGCTTTGATGGGGAAAAAGGTGATTTAGCTTTTGAATATGGGTGGGAGATTACTGTGGACTTTAAAATCTCATCTCCTTGCCTCTGAGAGATATTTCAACCTCCAAAGGCGCAGACTCTTAAATTGGTTGGTAGGTAGAAATGGGGTTTGGTTGAAACAGGGGATTGTGGGTTTGCAGGTTGAAAATACTTCTATGTGCTAGACTGATCTGAGAAATTTTGATTAGGTCTAATAGCACTCCAGACTGCAGGCATGGAGTAAACTTGCAGGAAAGTGTAGACCTATTAATTGTCCTAATAACTGCAAGATGCACTAGAACTATTAATAAATTACAGACTGCTTGTTTACTATATTAATAGTTTAGGGGATGAAAAATCACAATTTTGGACAATGAAATTGCAAATTCTAATATTGTAAATGGATTTGTCGACCCTGTTTTCATTGTAACAACTCCTCACTGCAATTTCAATGATAAAAAATTGTAATTCTACCTATCCTTGTTTTCATATCCTTGTTTTGCACGTCTCCCAAACTGATGAGGGGATTTGAAATGATTCCACAGAAATTATGTCAAACTCAGGTAATGTGGAGATGGGGCTAGAATACTTCAGACAAAGTTTTAGGTGCAAAATTGTGTTCCAATATAATTTTAATTAATTAACTCTTTCAAAAATTTGTGGAGATTGTAAAAGCACAAATTGTTAGTAAAGAATCCAAAGTTAATATTGTAAGCATGTAATAAGTCATTACAAGTATTCTAAGTGGTGATTTTACCATTTTGAAATTAGGCAGGCCTTTGACAAGTACCACCTCCATGATTTGTCTTGGCACTAACATTTTGCCAAACATTTCTAAGATTTCTGAGGATGTTCAATCTGCAGAAAGGATGGAATTTAACTGATTGGTGTTTTAGCTGTGCAAAGGATATCTCATTGATTTTTTCATAGATGCACAAATCTGAATCTCCTGGGACATGAAAACAGTTGTTACTTTGTATAGAAAATCATTTCAAATCAATTTCAAGACAATCTCTTGAAGTATGTTTAGTATCCATTCTGTCCAAGATATTATACTTGTTTAGTATCCATTATGTCCAAGATATTATAAGGGCAATTTCAATAGTAGAGAATACAGTACAAAGTTCAAACAGACACGCCTTTATTCTTTCAGAGAAATGCTTTCCTGTAAGCAGATCCTTGTATTCTAGCTCAATGGGAAGTGAAGTCATAGGGGGAGGAATAGTTGGATTAAGGGGATTTTTTCAAAGTCTTAGAGCTACTCAGCAAGGGTTGGCCTTGAATGTAGATTTCTTTGTTACTGCATTTCATGAAAGAATTGGTATAATTCCATACCTCCAGAAAAGATGTGACTTTCTGCATGATCTTCAATTTAGGAAGTCAAGAGTGTTATCTGTAGAAGAGACGAAAGAAGTAGAAAAACTCTGAAGAACATGAAGGTCTTTGTTTTCCATAGAGCCACCAGTCAAAGGTACAGAGTCCAAAGCTTGACTGATGAAGTTGCAGATGCTCTTACATTCAAAGACAGGGATGGAAATAATATCAGAGTCATTGACTACTTTAAGGAGCATTATAATCATCATATTGAATACGTAAACTTTCCCTGCTTGCAAATAGGCAGAAGCAAACCTTGTTACCCTCCCATGTAGCTCTGCATTGTTTGTGGAGGTCAAAAATTTCTTGGAAATCTCTCAGATGATCAAACTGCTAAGATTTTAAGAATGGGTTGCCAAAAGCCCCGTGAAAGGCAAGCTATGATCAAGGGAGTTTTGGGAGGGATCAATTGGACCTAGAAGGTAAATCCCAAGTTGCCCAAGAATAAGAAAATTCCATTTATCTATTGCTTGTTGAGTCTATTATATTTTTTCTGAGTGCTATTTATTTGTTCCCTTTTGCAGTGGGAACTATGGTAGAGAGTTCAAGATTGACATATCCTAGGAAATGAACAAATTAAATGGAAGAATTCCTCAACCACTAAATTTGAAGCTTGGGAATGGTGGTCAAGTTAAGGATCTTACTTCATTTCGGCAGGATAGACAGTGGAATTTGCTAGAAAGTCATGTGGTTGAAGGAAGAATTATAGCGAGATGGGCATTGATCAACTTTGGTGGAAATGTTGAACAACAGAGTAATGTAGGCAAGTTCATTTTGGGACTGGCTCAAAGGTGTGCTCAACTTGGAATATCCCTAAATAGATCTACTATTGTGCACCCTCGTTTTGAAAAAATGTAGACACTAGAGAATGCAAATATTTTGGAAGCAAAGCTGATAAAAATATATGATAGTGCATCTAGGAATCTGGATCTATTAGTGTGTGTCATGGAAAGAAAGCATAGAGGATATGCAGATTTAAAGAGAATCTGTGAGACTAGTATAGGAGTTGTGACACAGTGTTGTCTCTACTCACATTTCTACAGTCTTTCTTCACAATATCTCACAAATTTGGCCTTGAAGATAAATGCCAAGCTGGGTGGAAGTACCGTGGCACTCTACAATCCACTTCCCAAGCAGTTGCCTCGATTGTTCAGTGAACCTGCCATATTTTTTGGTGCAGATGTCACTCATCCACACCCCATGGATGAAAAGAGTCCTTCTATTGCAACTGTTGTAGCTAGCATGAACTGGCCAGCTGCAAAAATATATGTATCTCGTATGAGGACACAAGCACACATGAAAGAAATAATTGAGGGATTGGGAGAAATGGTAGGAGAGTTGTTGGAAGATTACAAAGATGAAATAAAGCAACTTCCAAGAAGGATACCGTTCTTCTGAGATGGTGTTAGTGAAGGGCAATTTTACAAAGTAATGGAAGAGGAACTAAGAGCTCTGAAGGTTGCTTGTCAAAGGTTTGAGAATTACAATCCCACCATTACCTTTGCTGTGGTACTTGGATTTGGCAGAACCTCTCTGACACTTTTGGTTATAACTATGATCTTGTTGAGACTGTAGAAGTGGGGATACCACAGGCCAATTAATTGTATTACTTAAATGTAGCTACAGTTGAAATAAGATTATTTTACGTGCTTGGTCAGTTCATGGAATCATGGTCCAAGAAGTAACTTTGCGATGACTTTCCTTGTTTATAGTCAACCCATACTAGTTAATAAGGACTATTAAATCTCAAAAGATGACATTCATCTTACACATATTTGAGTGAATGCATGGTTGATGATTCATTCAGCCTGACATCTCTTCCATGGTTGCTAGTTAGGGAGTATTTTTTCAGTGATGTTATTGGGTCTACTTCAGAAATAGGCAATTGTAATAACTGGGCAGGGTATTAGTATTATTATTAAGTTTTATTTGCATCATTTTTGGTTTCAAAATCAATATATTTTAACCATATTACAAAATCTCAGTATATCAGTTGAAGTTTGTTGAATGCTCAAATGCTCCATGTCTATAAATATATATGTGCAAAGCTTACTAATGGAGATCATTTTCTTGGCAAAATATTTCAAATTTAAAGAGAACAAATTTTAAATCACCACATGTTTGTTTCATAGCCTTCAACTCAGCAATAGATCCAACATCTCAAACGTGTAAGTTCATATCCTTGTTTTGCTCGTCTCCCAAACTGATGAGGGGCTTTGAAATGATTCCACAAAAATTATGTCAAACTCTGGTAATGTGGAGATGGGGCTAGAATACTTCAGACAAAGTTTTAGGTGCAAAATTGTGTTCCAATATAATTTTAATTAATTAACTCTTTCAAAAAGTTGTGGAGATTGTAAAAGCACAAATTGTTAGTAAACAATCCAAAGTTAATATTGTAAGCATGTAATAAGTCATTGCAAGTATTCTAAGTGGTGATTTTACCATTTTGAAATTAGATAGTCCTTTGACAAGTACCACCTCCGTGATTTGTCTTGGCACTAACATTTTGCGAAACATTTCTAAGATTTTTGAGGATGTTCAATATGAAGAAAGGATGGCATTTAACTGATTGGTGTTTTAGCCGTGCAAAGGATATTTCATTGATTTTTTCATAGATGCACAAATCTGAATCTCCTGGGATGTGAAAATAGTTGTTACTTTGTATAGAAAGGCATTTCAAATCAATTTCAAGACAATCTCTTGAAGTATGTTTAGTATCCATTCTGTCCAAGATATTATACCTGTTTAGTATCCATTCTGTCCAAGATATTATACTTGTTTAGTATCCATTCTGTCCAAGATATTATAAGGGCAATGCAAACAGTAGAGAATAAAGGACAAAGTTCAAACAGACACACCTTTTTCTTTTAGAGAAATGCTTTCCTGTAAGAAGATCCTTGTATTCTAGCTCAATGGGAAGTGAAGTCATAGGGGGAGGAGTAGTTGGATTAAGGGGATTTTTTCAAAGTCTTAGAGCTACTCAGCAAGGGTTGGCCTTAAATGTAGATTTCTTTGTTACTGTATTTCATGAAAGCATTGGTATAATTCCATACCTCTAGAAAAGATGTGAATTTCTGCATGATCTTCAATTTAGGAAGTCAAGAGTCTTGTCTGTAGAAGAGAAGAAAGAAGTAGAAAAAACTTTGAAGAATATGAAGGTCTTTATTTGCCACAGAGCCACCGATCAAAGGTACAGAGTCCAAAGCTTGATTGATGAAGTTACAGATGCTCTTACATTCAAAGACATGGATGGAAATAATATCAGAGTCATTGACTAATTTAAGGAGCATTATAATCATAATATTGAATACGTAAACTTGCCCTTCTTGCAAATAGGCAGAAGCAAACCTTGTTACCTTCCCATGGAGCTCTGCGTTGTTTGTGGAGGTCAAAAATTCCTTGGAAATCTCTCAGATGATCAAACTGCTAAGATTTTAAGAATGGGTTGCCAAAAGCCCCGTGAAAGGAAAGATATGATCAAGGGAGTTTTGGGAGGATCAATTGGACCTAGAAGGTAAATCCCAAGCTGCCCAAGCATAAGAAAATTCCATTTATCTTTTGCTTGTTGAGTCTATTATATTTTTTCTGAGTGTTATTTATTTGTTCCCTTTCGCAGTGGGAACTATGGTAGAGAGTTCAAGATTTACATATCTCAGGAAATGACCAAATTGAATGGAAGAATTCTTCAACCACCAAAGTTGAAGCTTGGGAATGGTGGTCAAGTTAAGGATCTTACTCCATTTTGGCAGGATAGACAGTGGAATTTGCTAGAAAGTCATGTGGTTGAAGGAAGAATTATAGCGAGATGGGAATTGATCAACTTTGGTGGAAATGTTGAACAACAGAGTAATGTAGGCAAGTTCATTGTGGGACTGGCTCAAAGGTGTGCTCAACTTGGAATATCCCTAAATAGATCTACTATTGTGCACCCTCGTTTTGAAAAAATGCAGACACTAGAGAATGCAAATATTTTGGAAGCAAAGCTGATAAAAATATATGATAGTGCATATAGGAATCTGGATCTATTAGTGTGTGTCATGGAAAGAAAGCATAGAGGATAGGCAGATTTAAAGAGAATCTGTGAGACTAGAATAGGAGTTGTGACACAGTGTTGTCTCTACTCACATTTATACAGTCTTTCTTCACAATATCTCACAAATTTGGCCTTGAAGATAAATTCCAAGGTGGGTGGAAGTACCGTGGCACTCTAGAATCCACTTCCCAGGCAGCTGCCTTGATTGTTCAGTGAACCTACTATATTTTTTGGTGCAGATGTCACTCATCCACACCCCATGGATGACAAGAGTCCTTCTATTGCAACTGTTGTAGCTAGCATGAACTGGCCGGCTACAAAAATATATGTATCTCGTATGAGGACACAAGCACACAGGAAAGAAATAATTGAGGGATTGGGAGAAATGGTAGGAGAGTTGTTGGAAGATTACAAAGATGAAATAAAGCAGCTTCCAAGAAGGATACT
>JASDQU010316372.1:0-12354 GCA_032191745.1 Picea mariana | reverse complement strand
ATCTACTTCTGCACTACTACCACGTGGAGGCCCACACAATACCTGTGGTGGTGGAAGGAGGATGGGATAGTTGTTTGATGATTCTCCTTTTTCATTACTTTATGTGTCATAGTTTATAGATGATAGATTCATAGTATTTGACAACTAGCTCAGTTTAAACTTTAAACTTTATTGTTTTGGACCTTTCGGTCTTCATACTTTAGTGTAGATGGCCTATTTTGTAAACATAACTATTTGGTCCTGACTCATGTTATTGTTGACAGTTTTTGGATATATGATTTCATTTCATAAGTTTATGGTCTACTTTCTATTATATCATTATGGCTTAAAAATTTGTATGTTGGTTTGTAAGTTTGTAATTGCTAGAGTCTAGAATCTAAATGGTTGATGCTCGAATGATTAATCATTGATGTTCATATACTATGTATTATGGATGTCATTTCTGTCTATATTGATGTACAAATATGCATGTTTTCATATATTCTACAACTAATTTGTCTTTTTGCTTGTTTTTTTGAATATAAACACAATCTCTCTCTCTCTCTCTCTCTATATATATATATATATATATATATATAAGATGCTTTCAGGATGCTTCGCTTCCAAGGATTTTTGGAAAATGACACTTCCCATACTCCCGCTTCGTGCAACACTGCTATGTAGCACATGTCATCATCTCAAGATAGAAGCAACTCCAACACAATGAAATATCAAGTGAATACCTTCCTCATCATGAAAAGAAGTGCAAAGTGGCCTCAATAGATGGGGTGCTCAAGAGAAGTGTGCCACACGTACTCCAAGCTCATGCTCCAAAGTATAACGACCCTCAAATCATGTGTAACAAACCATCAAAATGGCACGTGTGGCATGATGAATAGGATGTCCCATCAATGATCAATGAACAAGTGTGTAACAAACTCCTCTAATGGCACGTGTAGACCCATAAAAAATAAGGAATAGAAACCCCAAAATAGCTCCTCAAGTGGTGGATGTCCATGCTAGCACATGTCACAATGCCCAATGTAGGTCACAATGCCCTAGGCAGGTTCACAATTCCCAATGCATGCCACAATGTCCTAGGCAATATCACAACACCCTAGGCAATGTCACAATGCCCAAGGCAGGGGTTACAATGCCCAAGGCATAGGTTATAGCGTCCAAGGCAAACGGTTCCTCAAAATCTCATGGGAATGTGTGCCAAGCTGTTATAACTTATAACCACCTCCTCGTACCAAGGAGACCTCAAAATACAAGCCATGAAGCTCAATCTCCAAGGTTAAAGTGATCATTAAAGCATGTGTAAACAGTTACATCCATAGAGTAGGGAGTCAAATATGCAATAATAGTCTACCCCCATGCTAAGTCATCACAATGATCCATTAAATGCACAAAGAGAGGGGGTATCACTAGCATAAAAGAAAGATCCCCTGCCTCAACACATGTTCCAATGGACCCTCCAAGTGGCACCTCTGCTTAACAGCTCAATGCCTTGGTCTCCCAAGTGTAACCAACCTCAATATAAGTGCCAATAAAGAGACCAAGGGAGTGCTTCAATAAGGGTGAAAATAGAACATGCCAAGAAGGGATCCCCATGCCAAGATTGCCTACATACATCAGGGCGTTTTGAGAATCTGATGGTGAAGCACAGGCTGCAAAATTCTGTGTCCAAACCTTGAAGTAGCCAGAAATGTATTCAGAAAGTGCAAGGCTAGTATCTCCATCAATGTGTCATCATACTTTGCCGAGATTCCCGGAGTAGATTCCATTGCTGTTCTATTATATCAGATTTCAAAATCTGATGGAATTTCCTTGATGCCTGAGTGCTGGCACAATATTACAGCAGTTACTTCTGACTGTAATCCTCTGCTGGTTTCTTCTACATGTCTTTTCTGCAGGTACTATGCTCACAAACAGCTCCAGAACAAGTAACAACCCAGAACCCACTTGATGATGTATACACTGAGAACATGCATGGAAATATTCTTTCTTCGTTTTTCTTCAAGAAAACAAGGCCGACATGCTTTCCCTTTCTGAGTTTTAAGCATCGAAAACAGTTGGGGATATTGCCTATTTGGCTGCCTGAGGGATGCTACGTCCTCTAGTAGCCTTTTGATGTTTTGAGTAATGACATCAAAGAGGATGATCAACAGCTTGAAGATATTTGCTGGAAATGTCAGATCCGGGCCAATTATACCTTGAATCTGAGAGTAAAGTTAGGCCTGGTGCCTCTTTACCATAAACAACCACAGAAGGGTAGGAAGCAGTGTGCTATACTTGTGGTTTGATAGGATTTTTTACAGCTGCTGGTACTCAATTTCTATAAGAATTCTTATGACCTTTCTTCTGGTGAAGTCTTTGCAAAAAATGCCTTTAAGTTTCTTTTTGAGTCATGTTACAGGCTGAAAGTAAGGAAATGATCACTCTGCTTTGCCCATGCCCAAATCTGCAAATTTTTTGAAGCAAGGTTTGATGGAAAAATAAACAAGAGTGCTGATCTGAAGCTCCGACGCTCAGAATTATGGATCACCTCTCAGTTTCTAGGGATCCATCTGCTCCTCTATTCTCAACTTCAACAGAATGGAGAATTTCAGCAACCATTGTACCAGTTACCTGACTATTTTGATGTTCAAACTCTAAATTAAGTACACTTAGAGTTGCTGGCATTTTCAGAAATCAACAAAGTGACAAATGCCTTTACGAACATTCAGGTCCTTTGTCCTTACGGATAATATGCAAAAGGTTCTCCAAGCTAAAATTTTTTCCACAGCTCAAATTTAATGCTTTTGTGATGCAGGAGTTTTGTTGTCTCAAATAATATATCCTTGAAACCTAGAGGGGAACCAAGTCCAATCCCATTAATAAACATGCTGTAGGACAAGAATCTGGGAATGATGGTTGCAATTCCTTCCATAAACTCAGTAACAGCTCAGTCCTAGGATCACCTATAGGGTAGTCCATATTCTGTAACACAGGCTTAATTTGAATTGCTGGGTTATTTCAAACTGTAGACTTTCCTATTGTTATACACTAACTGCTTCCAAAATTTGATTTTTCTTTGCTGTTGTAATGAAAAAAATGACACATTCTTCCGTCTGTTTGCATATCAATCAGCATACACTTATTTACCATAATTCACAGATCTGATGTAAGGTCAAATTTGACATTGGCTTCAGGCGTATTGGTATTGTTCTCCTGCTGTACAAATCTCTGATCCTCATGAGATAAGCCCTTCAGGCTTGTTCCCTCGAATTTGAATGCATGGATTAGTTTGGAAATGACCTTAGGCAGTTCTCAAAAAGTAATCTATCCTGTGTAAAGTTCCCAAGCCAAATTTTTTGCTTGGAACACTAACTGCTCACTGTTTGTTTGTGTTTGCAGGTTTACTCATAGAGTTGCGCATTAGGGTTTATATTATGAAGATTATAGCAATGGAGTAACAGATCTGAAGAATATACCATAAACAAAGACAAGATACAATAAGAACACCAATATAGAGCCAATAATGTCAGATCTGACCTTTATTTAGATAGTAGATAGATCCTGTAACAAGAGATCTGCAGATCTGGAAGAAAACCCCAATAATATCCAAAATGGGATGACAACTGCTATAATGATAGCCAATACAAATGATAAGAGCCTTCCAAGGCACTCTGAAGAGAAGATACAAGCCTCCAAAGGTCAATAGCTTTAAGAGAAGACTGATGAGATGGAACCCTGGTCCAATACAGTGCCAAACCCTCCAAACTGGCTGAGTTGCGCACTGTCCTGGTAGCTGTAGACACCCTACGTTTCGGCCCTCCTCTTCCTGTGCTCCAAATGCCTCAAAACTCCCTCGGAATGAAGTTCTGGCTCTCCAAATAAACAAACCCTCAATTGGTTTGCGCCCTCCTGGTTGACCGAATCTTCAATATTTCGGCCTCACCTCTAGAGGCCTCCAACTGCTACAAAAATCACTGAGATGATAGATTGGGCCAATGCAATCCCATTGGTGAAGTCTCAAAATGATCTATGAAGATCTAGGCCACCAAATAATGAAAACCTCCTTCTACAGTGCGCCCCTCTCTTCTCCAACTCGTGCCAAGCTCTAGGAAATAATCTGCTGGGAAACCCTCCTCCTGAATAGACTAGAAGTGATGCCCTGGACCATATGAAGAAAACCCAGATGTTCCTTTGCGCAAAAGACTCCTCCTTACTTTAGATTGAACTGATCTCCACAAGGTGGTGCGCCCTCTTGCTGGAAACCCCCTTAGGCTGTGCACTAGTGTTCCTCTGCCAATAGATCTGATCTCTGTAACACTGTAGAATGGCGTGGGAGGATTGTTGCACCTCTGAGGCCAAGTTTGGATCAAGGAAGGTGGGATGTTTCACCACTGAGTTGATCTCTAGGGTTTTAGTCACAAAACCCTCAAAACTGCTTGTGTTCAAGAGTCCAAATGCAAAATATGATAATAATCCAGAATGCCTTAGAAGTGCGCCCTTCCTTTCTTTTATATCCCCAGTCTATTCTTCTGTTGAGTTAGTTAACCCCTATCTTTACTCTAGATGTTCTTTTCTTTTGTTGAGTTACCCTTTTTAACACAAAGTCAACTCAGTAATATAATGTTGTGCTTAGGAAGTGACTTTTGGTTGACTTTGTCCCCATGATGCATGAGACTATAGTCTAGTGGGGATAGCTAGACTACTGAGTCTCTCCAAACCTCTTCATCAAGAGGTGGGGGACATTACATCCTGCCCACCCAATTCATCAAGAACTCCATAGGCATAAGCTGCAGATCATATCTTGTGATGAAAATCACAAGAGTTATCCTCATGACATATGGGGGATAACAAGCACCGTTGAGGATGAACATCGAATTTGATTCCCCTAGCTTGATCAAGTAATTTTTGTATGTTTGGATGGTAAAAGTACAGGAACAGTTAGGCCATTTGGACATGATTTCCAATTGGAGAGACTGTGATCAAAGAGTGGTAGGTGTTTGAGGGTGAGAGATTCACGTGCCTTTCATTTTTATCAATGCATTAAAGAACTATCACATTTGTTTCTCGATGCGTGTGTTTTTATCTCTAATCAGAAGTGTTTTGTGGAGTGAATGTTTCAGCTAACAACAATACATGTGAGACCCGGGTTTGTCCCCTAAAGTCACAACAAATCTAGAGCAATGTTAGCATAGACAATTATATGGTAGGTTCATAGGTAGTAATGAATAATATCTGTAAAAGATTATGATATCATGCAAAGAATAATTTTTGACAAGGACTAATGAATATGAGTATGAAGGCTAGTTTGTCTTGCTAAATATAAACTCTTATGCTTACTCTTTGTTCAGGGTTCTGCTTGCTTTTTTTCCCTTTTTTAAGTGAATCTCAATAATATAATCAGCTTTCCTTATAAAGACTTATGTTTGGCCTGAGTGTTCCTGAAGTGCTCATTATTGATTGCCTGTTTCATCTGCTGCAGTGGAGAAAGGTATTACAGGTGCCAAAGTCTCATGAAAAAGGTGTCACCTGCATTGCAGGACTTATGCTTAGTAAATCTGAAGCACTATTTGCTTCAACTTCTTCAGACTGTGCTGTTCATATATGGGAAGTTCTCTTTCCAAGCCAGACTGGAGGTAAACCTGATTATTTTTTAGGATCATTTGAAAATTTGTTATATGTACTTTTATTTATCTTGTTTCCTAGAGGACTAAAGAAATACTTAATTTCTGTGGATTCTATGTGGCTGTTGATTGTTATAAGAGTGCAAATACTCAGAGGGAAACACCCACTTCTCAAATTTTAGAAGAAAGAATAAAACTATGTTACTGTCCACAAATCACCAAAAGTAGCACAATGGACTATAATATATATCATGTAGAGTAATGCAATGTAGTGCCTTAGCCCTCTCTAGGCTAAATACAAAAATGCAGAATCTATAGGAAAAACACCAAACCAGATTGAATTAGTAGAAAAATTATTTTGAGACCTAAACTAAAGTACCAAAATTGACCCAAAGATAAATATTATGAATGCAAGTTTACTTTCTTGCCTGAGTGAATTATTTCTTAAATCATTTTGAGGACTTTAGTCTTTATGCAAGGTAGTTTATGGGGTATTTTCGGATGAAAAATACATTCTTCTAGACAAATAGTACTGCCTTTCTCTGATGCTTCTAAATAGAAAATGTGTTCCCTTTTGTTTCTTTCTTTCATTTTCAAAGCAAATTCAGCATAGAGGGACAAAAACAAGATAAGATTTTCTATCTGTATGATCTGGCTGTGAAATTTCTCTAAACCCAGTTCACTAAACCAATTAATTTTTCTGATGCCAGGTTTTCTTCACAAATAAATAGTACACAGCAGAAATAATAACCAGGAACTTAACAGTAAAAGATAACAGCAATCACATCACATGTCCACAAGTAATTTTTGGACAATTCATCCCTGGAAAAACCCCAGAGGGAAAACCAGGGAAGCAGATTTGGATTTTATTATTATTGAGCAAGAAAAATATAGAGATCTCTTACAATAAAATTGGCCTAGCCAAATGCCAAACCTCCTCAACAAATGTATGGCCCCTTTCTGCAAATCCTCCTGAGCCAAATTGTACCAGAAGACACCCCTGTGTGAGCCTCTGCGTAACTGTACGGCTGCCTGCGTGGGTTCTGCGTCACCTAGTACGGCTTCTTTCAGATCTGTAGGAAAAGACCTTTGCAATGCTGAAGATGTGTGCCAATCTCAGTGTAGAAGCCTCCTCTGTCTCCCTGCAAACTCTCTCTCCAAACCCTCAAGCAATTCTCCTCTTTCTCTCTTCAGAAAATCGCCCCTCTTGTGCATAATGCGCCCCTCACCAAGTCGATCTCCTTTTTATTCAATGAGCAAGTGAGAAACACTATCTCCAAAGGATGGAGGGCCAAGATTGATCCTCACACTTTATGAGATCAATGGTCAAGATTAGAATACCACAACTTAAATTATTTCTCACTTTAACTTTATAAAAAGTACTCATTAAGTCAACATTAAAATATAACCTATTTAATGTACTTTTTCCCAAGTACAACTTTAAGAAAAAGATTAACCCATCAACTTGGATAAGTTTCATTGTCCTCCTCTGTGCTAGGACACCATGCATGGTGAAGACCTTCCTTGCTATCCAATCTCAACACTTGCAATCATGGAGATACTCATTCTTCAAACTAATCTCTGTTGCTCTTTTTGGGAATTTATCCTGTTTCCCAATTTCTTTCAAAGGAAAACCTGAGCTTTTTATCATTTTCATGGAGATTTTTTTAGGATTTTGAAACAAACTTCTCATCTGTTGAAATGTTTCATGCAACATAAGATTGAAATATGGACAATCAGTAAATCTATAGACAACTGTAATCCTAGAAACAGACAAGCATTATTGAAAACTGTTAAAAGCTCTGGTGCAATTTGAATGACACTGTAGGTTGTCTTTTTCTTCATGGTAGGAAAAAAAAGAAGGGCAGATATATTAACAGAAAATGATTTACAATGACAATCACCCCAGCTGTATCTGTAGGTGAGGGGAAAAATCTGAGTAGGAATCAGCCAATTCCCTGACTGGAATTTTGTTCCTTGAGCACTGAATTAGGAGCAACATGAGGAAAATTGAACAATGCTGAATTATTTACAGTTGTATTAGGTTTCCATTTCTTGTAGAATGGGAAATCTGATATCTTCTTGTGGGTTCTGAGGGATTGGTGTGAATTCCTCAATTGTAAAAGGTCCCTGATTTTGAGGCAATTGCTACAAGGGTGTTCTGGGATTTTTCCCGCAGTTCTGCATGTGGCATCCTTGATTATTTTTTTGCCATGCTGTCTTGGGAGAGAGAGTCTCATCTGTGAGGGAGCTTCTCTCCTCTAAATTTTGTGGGGCTGCATAGCTCAATTGTTTCTTCTTTCTCCTTTTCACCTTTTGGTATCCATTCCCATCTGTTGTCTGGTTAACAGTGGTATTTTCTTCATGGCTGACATGAAGCTTCGTTTTTGGGCAGTTCGCCATGAAATGCCTTGTATCAAGACAAGCTCGTCACCAGAAGTGTGTTTCCATAATCCGCTGTTCGAACCATTGGGATCCTTCAAAATGCAGAATCATTTCCTCTGACAAGTGCTTGCTAAGATTCAATTATGCACATAGTCTAGCACTGTATAACCCTCCTATAACCTCTCTGCTATTTGATTCAATGTCAAGGTGTAGAGCATTCGTGATTTTCACATATAATTCTTCTTCCTTGAGGTGGATGGGAAGGTTTGGGAGTCCCACCCACTCTTGAGGTGGATGGGAAGGTTTGGGAGTCCCACCCACATGCAGTGGACAACAAAGGACATCACTAGGAATGCTCCTTACCGAGGCAGGATGTCCTTGGTACTTGGCAGTGATGTTCCCAAGTACCAGGGATTCCCAGGTTTATCAGATACCAATGGGGACTCCTAGAAGCTTCCTCTCTTAAATGCAGCCTGGAACACTTGAAAAACATAAAACAAGTTAATAGAAAGAGAAGTTTTTTTCAACTCCCAAATGAAGGAAAAGCTGGTGTGCTCCTCTGAAACCCTAAGTCTTAATTTATTTAATACACCCAACCCCTTGTTCCATTCATTTTTTCATTAAAAGCAACACTACAAAAGGAGACTGATTTTTTGTCTGCATCTAGCTTTTAGAGGCAGAAAAGGCAAAAAATAGTTGGACAACAAAAGATTTCTCTCATATTGTTGATGTTTTTGTAGAAGGTCCAAAGTTTTTATCGTTTTATATTTTTCATATATTTAATATTTGGGGTGTGGTTCCTTGTATCAGGGGCCCCAACATACCCAGTGATTTTTGTAAAATTCTGAGGAACTAAAAGGCTGCCCAACGGGTCTGTCTTTGACCTGCTGTTGGGCTCTATGTTTAAGGTTCCAGAACTGTCCTTGCTGCTGTTTTAGGACAGCAAAGAGGTCTGATATTTCTCTGCCTTCAAACTTATGATTGGATGCTCTTTTTAAGGTGCCCTTGCAAGTGTTTTCGTAACTGATGTTAGCACATGCAAATACCTTAAAACATACAATACTCCTCTAGATCTTTTCACTACTTTACAGCTGATAAATAACTAAGCACACATGAAAAATGAACTCATAGTGTTTTTGGTCAACATGACCCTGGACAAAACCCCCCCGGGGAAAACCAGTTTGAGATATATGTATATATGTGGAGTTCTTCAAGCAACTAATACAATAAGGAAGATAATACAAAGGATCCTGTACACTTTGCAAGCTCCTCTCAAGCTTTGCAATTGGTTCCTTCAGAAATTCGCCCCGAGAAGAGTGCGCCCCCTTCTCCCTTGTGATGACTTGAAGATACTTGCATCCTTGCTCAATCCTTGGCTGATTGAAGAACCCTTGCACACAAACTGCCCTTGGTGTGGGCCCTCAACCATGCACCAAACAGATTCAAGTTCGCCCCACTCCAACTAGTGCCTGCTAGCATGCGCCCTCCATCCAAGAGTGCGCCCTCCAACTAGTAAACACTCAACCATACAAAGAATGAAGCTCCAAGCTTCCTTGCGCCTTCCATGAACAAGTGCGCCCAAGCAAGCTGCTCCAAACCCTCTCTTCTCCACTTCTTCCTCCTCACCAAACTCTCCAAGTGATGAAGTGAACAATGAATGCCTCTCTTTGCCCTTGCGCCCTCTTTAGCCATCCTTAGGCCAAACCCAGAGATCAATGGCTAAGATCATCTCTAGCCATCTCTAATCCATGGGTGAGATTTCATCTCAAGTATCTCACTTAGAAACCCACTTATGGTTAAGTTTCCTAAGTTTGCTTTATGTCCCTTAATTCACCCACAGTGTGAATTAATAGTCACTTTTGCCTCAAGTGACAAATTTCACCTTTTTGACTTAGGATAAAGTCAAAGTGAAATTAGACATAWAATAAAGGTACAAAGGGTCAAATCATTTCCCTCTTGTGGTTAGAGACACACAACCACAAGGGGACCACTTCCCAAGGTACACAAAACTCAACAATTTTCTATAAAATTCTTAGGGGTTTCTCCACATCTCCCTTGAATGCTTCCAAACGTTCTTGTGTTCCCACATCCCCCAAAGTTGGTGGAACACTAGTTTTCTTATTATGGAAGCATTCAAGAATAAACTGAATAGGTGAGAGGAAACACCCATCACGATTTCTTATTATGAGAGACATGAATGTTGGAAGTTTCATGTAAATATATGTCATATGAAAAGTATTAATTGTAAGGTTCACAATTATATTAATGTTCAATATTGACCAAAGTTAGGTCAATGGGACTCAAGTGCAAATTCAATACTACTTCACTAATAGCCAAGTAGGGAGTGCTTAGGGAAACTCCTTTGTTGAAAATGACCAAAACAATGTAGAATTGTATGCACAAGTGAGGATAAATGCTCAATCATCTAGTAAGGAATTCCCCTGCAAACCATAAGAGAGATATGAAATTAAATTTATATAAGTGCCCACAAAAGACCAAAGTAGGTTAAAGGGACTTAGGGATTATAACATGCATTTACAATGAAAAATGGGGTTGCATGAAGCAACCCTAAAAAGAGACAACAATGAGAACAATATATTAATATGAAATGATATAAAGCATAGAAATAAATGGGTGAAACCAAAAAGGTGAACCTAAGTTGCATGGATCATGGAAAACGTGTACTAGTTTTGGAAACAAGAATGCTTGGAAACATGACCCCACTCAAATGGATATGTTACCGCACCCCCCTCGCCCCCCAACCTAGGGGTAACTAAAGAGATGATGTCTCGAGGCCCGCAGGTTGTAGACATGGAGTGCCGAGAGTTGCACGGACAACGCAGCCCGCAGAGTCCCTCCTCTTCACCACACTTTTGTCAAATTTTAAGTATTCAATGCCTTCAATTTTAGATCTGAAAATTACTTCCAAGTGACCTTGTTATCGCACAGTTTGTAGCTAGGAAGAAAGGCTATAAAGTAGAAAGCCAAACTGGCGTAACAGGAACCTATCCCACCCAATGTCACCACGATGGGATGGTTCTTTCTCTTTAGGGAGGTGAGGCCCAGGGGGGACGTCCCTGGTGACCTGGGGTTTTGAAGAGGCTAAAGGATAATCAGATAATGACAAGTTTCCCCCTTCATAGATCACCACTAGAGCAGATAGTCCGGCTTATAGCCAACAAAGATAACCAAGTAGAATCCCTGCTCGAGAACAAAGCAACAATAAACTGATATATGTAGGGTTTGGTTAGTACTTCATATATATCAAAGACTATCCGATATTCAATGTAAGCAATTTTGAAAGTAAATGTTGACGAAGTCAATGTTTACAAAATAGCAATAAGATAATGTCACTTCGCTAATAAATACTAGAATGATATGGCATTCAATGTAATAAACCAACTTTTTACTCAATTCATGCCTAAAACCACATTCAATTGCTCACAAGATGAAACGTTGCTGCAATAAAAAGATGAAATATCCAATAATGACGTCAACAACTTAGGGTTAGTAGGGTTAGCTAGAGTTAGGGTTAGTGTGGTTAGGGTTTCAATTCAAAAGCTTTGAGAGAGTTTAGATCAAGTTCTACTTCAAAGTTTGAGGTCTTAGATCAGTGCCTTAGGGTTTAATGGAGTCATAAATGAAGGACACACAGGTTGAAGGAGGCAAGATTTCAAGGACTAGAGGGAAAAGTTTTGAAGTGCTGCTAAAGCAGGGCCTTGAAATCGGAACCCTAGGGGAGAGAGGCTCACTCCGGTGTTGCTAGAGCAAGGCCTTGTGCTCTCTCCTCCTTCTCGGCAAACAACTAGCTCAATAATAACAAAATATAACCAAAACAAGAGGGTTTGATGAGGGAGGTGTTGCTAAAGCAAGGCCTTTCAGCAAACCCTAGAAAGAGTACGGCCTTAGTGTAGTAGACCTAGGCCTGAGACGTCTCACTCTTCTTGGCTTCAGAATAGTACGGCTAGCAATAGGGAGAGGAAATAGGAGTGTAGCTAAGGCTAGGTTCTTTCTTTCCTCAACACTGGCTTAAGGTTTCTCTATCGGGGGACATGAGACAATGACCTACTTGTGTGCTTGTCCCCTAGGGTTTTGATTCAACAATATTTATAAACAAATGCAAGAAATTGAACTACAACCATTCATTTAAGAAGTTTGGCAGAAAAATACTTACAAATCACCAAGAAATGACCATACAAACCCTAGTTGTAACACCTTCCTTCACTTACTTCAGCCAAAGACCCAAGATAGGGCGCCAAAATCAGACCTCACTAATGAGTGAGTAAGATATGATTCATAAAATGAGAGTGAAAATCCCTCATTTATACAAAACCTTGACCTAATTTTACATTTTAGGTCAGGTAAAAGG
>JASDQU010316371.1:0-12414 GCA_032191745.1 Picea mariana | reverse complement strand
TACAATAATCTCCAAGCTAGGGTTTTCATACCCTAGACCTTTATTTATACTAAATATGTCTATCAAGAGAAGCATATATAGGAAGATCCTTCTAGAAGCGGAAGCTTCTATTAGGTCTTCTTACATCCGCGTTATTCTATTTTATTGAAAGGCCTTATTAATATTGACCTTTATTACATCTGAATATATTGATCTACCTATGTGCGGGTTAGGACCCTAACATAGTTATCAAGCCAGTCTCTATTGATTTTTATTTTTTTATGCTCATTTTCAAGCATCTACAGTACTAGCGCTCCCCCAGAGTAGCTATCAGAGTGTTGGTTATCTAATCAATGCTCCTCTTTGGTCTTTTAGGGAACACTATAAGGCTCGGTGTCCTTGTTTTAGGGTGTTTCTCTCTGGTTTTGGGCAGATCTAGGGGATTTTTCCCTGTTTCGCTCAACCCTTTGTTGGAGGTATTTTTTCCGAGAGTCTATACTTTTGTTTGTGACTTTGTTTGGTTTGAGGATTTGGTTCTTATCACTTATTTTGTTGTCTTGTTTGAGCTTGCAACATTTTCCAAATTGTGAGATTGTTTCACCTTGTTTTTCTTGGTTTGGTTTCAGTCTTGCGAAGTTTCTCATTATCTGACTGATTGAAAAGATCTGCAAAGGTTTTTTGGTCTTAATTTACTTTTTACTTGTTTCCTCTTTTAACGATTTGAGACTTTATTCTTACCATATTCTAACTTGGATTTCTCTTTCTTGTTGCTTGTTTTTCCAAGGCATTTGAGTGATTTCTCTTTCTCCCTATCATTTTTTGGATTCTTCTCTGAACTTTCTTGTATTCCTTGAATTCTTGTCGATTGTCAAGTCCTTGATTGAGTGAGTTATCATATTTGTGTCTTTTAGTTCTCGTTATCCTGTGAGTGCATGCTTTGTTTGAAATCCTTTTTTCTCTGTGTCATTTGTATCTACATTCGACACTTTCATTTTGATTGAAAGTAATGGAGCGTTAAAGGATTTCAATTTGTTTTCTTTATATATTAGAATCAAACAAAGAAGATAGTTTCATTCTTGCTTTTGGGTAGTGTATATAAGTATATTGCATTTGGGAATTGGGTGTTTTTTGTTAAGAAAGTTGAACCTCTTCTCCATCCCGCATGTAGGATTCATTGAAGTAAAAGATTTGCATCTCATTATTTTTCGTTCTTTTGTAGTCAAGTCTAAAACATCATAAGTTTCACTTTTGCACCCTTGAGTAAACAACAACCCTAAAATGAAGCGCTTATAAAATTGATAATACACTTTTATATTATCTGGTAGCGAACCTACATTAGCTTAAAGTGTAGGTCTTTGAAATAGGTTGTGAGGATAAATTCCAAAGCCATCAAACAAACAAAGAATCTTCTGCTAGGGAGCAGTAAATCCAATTGTTTGTATAAGCACAGCCAGGATCCCCCTCTCACATAGGGGTTAAACATGAGGTCACGTGCAGGAGTGCAGCGGAGATTTACCCTCTGAAGATTAAACCATGTAGAAGAAAGATCATATATTGGGGGTTCTTCCTGATAAATGATTGGTTTAAGTTGGTCTCGGAGCTTTGTGAATCCTAGATCCGTTCGAGGTTCTCAGTAGTATTATGGTCCACTTGTCTTTGGATTTGTTATCCTGCCCATACGTTCCTTCCCGACTATCATTTGTACCTACCCAGAGGCTGACTATGATTTGGTAACCTTAGTGGCCTACATATTTAGGGTTGATACAAAAGGTGACGATGAAGGGGATTCTTCGATGTACCTGGGTCAGACGTTGGTAAAACTCACTCGGGCTCCTTGGAGGGTACACCCATGGGTAAAACTGTGTGGGAACTTACACCAAGGCGTAAGTATGTTAGCAGGTCACCAACATCATTGATCCACCCGCTCTATCCCATCCCCTTCCTATATTTATCTTGCGATGTTGGATTTCATCACCAACTAGTGGTTTCATTGTGGGAAGGTTTGTTTGATCGTTTGCTTCTTACATTTGTAGTGTGTGTTGTTTGTTTTCCTTAGTGGACCTTAGGTCGATTCAGTGTCAATGACATCAATTCCTAGGAGTACCAACAAAGGAACCCCTTTTTCCAAAGAACATTTCACTTTTCCTTCTTTTGGAAACGTTGGTCCTTCATGCATTGCCACACTGTGTCTTCCGGGTTACCAGTTTGGTTGCTCCCCACTCCAATGATCTCAAATTTTCCCAATGCTTTGAATGCACATAATTCTTGTGATGTAAGCACACCACCCACAAATAAACCTCATGTCGACCTTTCTCCTTCTTCACCTGTCAAGTATCATTCCCTTTCTCCTTTTCTGCCTAGTGAAAGCTCTAAAGCAAGTAGCCAGGTTGATAAGAAGAAGATGAAATGGAAAGGGAAGAAGAAGAAGAATCAGAAAGAGACCAATCCTCCAACTCCATTAGGTCATGTTGGATTTGAGAAACCAACTACTATTAATTATACTGTGACTATTGATAAAGTTGACAAGTCTAAAATGAAGAATCCTAAACTTAAATTCCATTGCAAGATTTGTAAGGGTGACCACTTTCTAAGGGATTTCCCTGGTCTCCCCAAGGTCTTAGATTTTTTGTCTTCCACGTCATCAGATCTTACTGAACATGTGAGTGACACCCCATCAACTAGTGACATTAAGGTTGGTAAGAAGACTAGAACTATCAAATTTCCTTGTATGTTATGTGAAGGTGATAATTACTCTCACCTTTTCCCTCTTATGGATGAGGCTTCTAATATTTTGGAAAAGATTCAACTTCTAACTGGTTATCATAAGATCTATCCCAAACCATCATTAGTTGATGGACTGGTCAATCTGGTTCCATCCTCGGTTAGTCTAGTTGATCAAGTGGTCAATCTGGTTTCATCCTCAGTTGAACCACTAACCCAAGTAGATGATCTAGTTATGTCATCGATCAACCCCACTCTTCATCTAAAGAGTTCCAAAGTGGTCGATCCATCTCTATCATCGATTGATCCCACTCCTCCCTTGAAGAGTGCCAAAGTGTTCGATCTAGTTCTGTCATCAATCGATCCCACTCCTCCCTTGAAGAGTGCCAAAGTGTTCGATCCAGTTCTATCATCAATCGATCCCACTCCTCCCTTGAAGAGTGCCAAAGTGGTTGATCCAATTCCATCATCGATTGATCCCACTCCTCCCTTGAAGAGTGCAACCAAAGTGGTTGATTTGGTTCCATCATTAGTCGATCCCACTCCTCATTCAAAGAGTGAAGATATTGCTCAGGTCTACCTAGTTAATACTGATTCACCTGAACAAGGGGGCACTCTGCCCACCTCGATGGCACCCCCTTCAAGTAATTAGATGATTTCTATTAATTGGAATCATTTGAGAGAACCCCGTCTTCCTTCTTACGTGCCTTTCCAAATCACCATGTAGGTTTGTGATAGGAATATTCCTAACACTATAATAGATAAAGTTGATTTTGTTGGCATCTTATTCGTGAATGCTTGGAAAGATTTTGGTTCCCCGCAAATTGCAGCCGTGACTCGGAATTTGTTGACCTTTGACAGAAGAGTTAGTCAACCTTTAGGGATCCTTCCTCAATTTCTGGTTACTTTGGGAGGAAAAATAATCTGCGTCAATGTGATGGTAGTTCATGACCTATTGGAATTTAACTTATTCCTTGGGCGAGACTATGTCGACATTATGAGATCTTTTATGTCCACTCTCTTTCGAGTGATATGTTTCCCTCACAACGGAAACATAGTAACAATCGAACAACTTTCATTCATTGACCCTCATCTGATGGTCAACAATCCTCCTTCCCTGAACGGTTCATACATGCCAGTGATGTCCACCCCACCATAGGTCAATTATGTAATGACCTGCCCCATGCATTCAACACCGCACAAGAGGGAATATCTCCCTTCTCCTGACTTAGATCTGGTAGTTGACATGGTCATCTCTTTTATAGGGATATTAGAGCCATATCTCCCTACCCTTATCATCATCGTCGACATGTATTCCTTTCAAAGTGTTTTTCTTCCATCTAGTGAAGATCTCATGGAATCCACGGCTGAATTTTGTCCTGTGATATGTATTCCTTCATGAGCATTGTCCTCTTGGAAGCCATGATCAAGAAGGAGTCTTGAGAATAGTTTTGATTCTATGTGGCAAGCCCATTAAAAAATGAAACAAAGGTCTTGAGCATGGTTTTTATTCTTTGTGGAAAACTCGTTAAAAAATGAATCAAAGGTCTTGAGCATAGTTTTTCTTCTATGTAGCAAGCTCGTTAAAAAATGAATCAAAGGTCTTGAGCATAGTTTTGCTTCTATGTAGCAAGCTCGTTAAAAAATGAAACAAAGGTTTTGAGCATAGTTTTGCTTCTCTGTGGAAAGGTCGTTAAAAAATGAAACAAAAGTATTGAGCATAGTTATTTTCATGTTTCAAGCTCATTAAAAAATGAAATAGAAGCTACGATCGTAGTTTTCCTCTCTGTGTAAAGCTCGTTAAAAAATGAAAAATTCACCTCTCCCATTGAGTCAAGTCTTTCGTTAGATCTCGTAGATGTTGAGTCGAGTCTTTCACTAGATTCGTTGATCTTGAGTTGAGTATTTCATTAGATCTCGTAGAAGAACCTTAATTTCATCCGCCCTTATCCTTTTTATCCATCTAGTACATAAATTGGTGACAACCTCAAAGTCAGTGAATGAAATGAAGCTTGGGGGGGCATGTCTCCAGCCTTTGATTATTATTTTGGAGTTAAGCTGCTAGATTTTCAAGCTGGGGGCAGAGTACCAACCATCCATGGGTATCCCTCAAAACCTTTGGAAATTACATTGGGAAGTTACAAGCATAGTTTAATTTTGTTTCAAGCTTGTGTAAAAATGAAACCAATTCCGAGCTTAATCTTTGTTCTTTCTCGTGCTCATAAATACATGAGAATGTGACCGAATATACTTTTATCACTTTTTTGGACTCATAAATTTTAGATAAAAAAGGAACCCCCTGGAATTTTCTTTAAGATCTTTTTAGACTCTCTAAACATGAAAATATTGTCGAGTGATCTTGCTTCCTTTCACACTCATTAAAAGGTTTGAAAGGGCGTCTTTCGAGTGCTAGTTTATCTTTTTTCGCCCTCATGAGACTAATTACAAAAAATGAACACTCTAATTAGGCATGATTAGAAGAGTTATCCCCTATAAAACCCCTAGGTTGAACCCCAACTGTAAATGTAAATGAAAAAGTACTTAAGCTGGTGAGTTGTTTGATATCATTTTGCATGCACCTTCCATGGTATAGTGCACACATGTATTGTGCACTAAATTGATGAAGTGTGCACATTCCAGGATACCACGCGCATCAAACTTAAATGTGTGTGATTTTGAGGCCAGAAATCCTTTTGTGTATATGTTGTTTTTATAAGCTGGTGAGCCAGTTATTATAAGCTAGGAGGCTTATGTGTTGAATTAGGCGAGAGAGCCTAGATGTTAAAGGCCAGTGAGCCTATTTTTGTATATGTCTTATCATTAATATAATACATTGTTGCGTGTAGACCGACCACAATAAAAATGTATGGGGGACTAAACTCCACTAGTTAGGGAAAGGGGGGGCTAAAATTTAACGATAAGGGGCTAAGCTAGGGAGCTTAAGCCAAAAAGGAATATTATAATAATATTCCTTAAAGTATAAAGTATGGATAATTATTTTATCCTAAGTTCTAAGGATGGGGACAAGTGGGCCAAAGTAGTTCTCAACATGACAAGTGTCAAGTTGGGGACATGCATACATATAGCTTGGACTTAGTTTATTTTGGGGGATTCCATCATCATTCACTGACTCATTCAGATGTCCTTCGTACCTTCTTGTACCTGTATTTGTAACCATACATGTACCTGTACCTATACCTATATTTGTACATGTACCTATATCTGTACCTGGTTAGCTTAGGAGTTGGACTGAAGAAGCGGGTTGTCAGGCCCATGGGATATTGAAGAGGCAGGTTGTTAGGCCCATGAGCAATTTCTCTCTAGGTGAGAGAATTGTTGGGAATTGATTTTATGAAGGTGCCAAACTCCAGCTATAGGGCTTTGAGACTTCATGTTCAGCCTGTTGTTGAAGCCCCGAAAAGGAAGTGGAGCAACCGAAGGAATGTTAAGCAGAGAAGGGGCACACTTCATGGGGTGGGATAGGCATGTGGGGAATGAGGAACTATAGGTTGTTAGTTTGATTTGACACCTATGACAGAGTTTTTCCTGTTTTCTGAGATACATCATCCTGGTTAGGAATCCCTTTACCCGGGTGGAGTTTATTCCTAGCTCGAGGGTGACCCACTAGTAAGATTGATGAGCAACATGGTATAAGGCTGGGAGGTTTGTGGAAGGTCTGCACACAGTTGGTGATATTTTTACCAAGATAAGAGCCCATTTTGTGTTAAATTACATGTTGCATGATTATGTATGAATTTATTTTTATGGCTTATTCCTGTGTGTGTTGCATGTGTATTTTTATTATTATTCTATATGAATAAGTGCATTTGCAGAATGTATTTGTCTATTTTAAGTTTTATATATATAAATTTTTGCAAGCATTTCTATGTGTATATGTTTTAATTTTGTATACAGCTCGAAATTTTTATGTGGCATAGCCCAGTTGGATGATGGGGATGTTACATCCCCTGTATTGTTTTACACTTTTTTCGGGCTTGGGAGACTAAATTCACGAAAAAGGAAAACCCTGGAGTCACCTTTAAGTTATTTTCAAACTCTCTAAACATGAAAAACAATCGAGTTTTCCTTCTTTGGACTCGTTAAACTACACATTGAAGGGCCCATATGGAGATGAACCCTTACTTCTTCCATTTTGTTAAATAAAGGAAGAGGAACTTATCGAAGGTGAGTTATATCGAGCATGTGTTATCCTCCTCGAGCTCGTTAAATTAAAAAGAGCTACTCATCTATCTGGGTGGGGGAAAATTTGAAGGAAGTGGGTCAAATGTTTTGGGAATCCTTTATGGAATCTATTGTTGCCCTTAAACAAGGCACATGTTTGTGTCTCATCTTACAGTTGTTTAATTAGTTTATCTCTGATTCATACCAATTCCATGTGTCACCATACTTTTTTGTCCAGTCGAAGAGTGCTCTTATTACCGTCACATTTTTTGTACTCGTTGAGTCAAATGTTTCCAAGTCAGTTGTCATGCCTCGTCATTTTCAAGGGAAGTTTTCACTTCAAACCATCCATCTGCACTATTTCTAGTTTCCATTTCCTGTGTCAATCCATACTCATTTGATTCACCATCTTACATCACTTTCCTGTGTCAGTTTCGTGTCGATGATGGGGGATACATCAAGTCCCTCCTTGAACGAGTCTTTTCCTATCGACTTCAACACATCATCTGAGAATTAGACTTAGAAACCAGTTAGTACCTTGGGACTTGCATGCCTCAATAACAGGCCTCCTCGATTCTGAGAGTTGGTTTACATCATTAACCTATGATCGGATGATTTCACGAATGTTCGATCTCAGCTCATTTATTCACATTCACTGGAATGTACTAGGGTACCTTGGGAGTCATTGACATCATTGGTGATTTCCATCACACTTATTAACTGTTTACCTCAATGACTGGTAATCAAGTGGTTTATACCATGTTCGACATCAAAACATCTATTCGCATGGCTAGATTTATACCACATCGAGATTGGGACGAAGACCCTAGGTTGAGCATTCACTCTGTTATCTTCTTTTCCCAAGATGTGAAGGAGTCATTTGAGCATGTTGATATATATATTTTCACATAGATCCACATTGTATTGGTATGTGGCTATGTTTTATCATATCGTAGATCCACTGTTTATTTTTCATGACTACGATTAGTTCAAGTCATGGAGGTATGGATCCACATTATATCTCTAGTGGCCATATCCTTAGTTAGTATTTTTCATGGATCCACAGTGTATTGGTTGGAGGCCATGCTTTGGGTCATCTCGTATTCCAAGAATAGGTATGCATGCCTCGAAAATGGAACATATATTAATATTTTTTGATGGTTGGTTGCAACTTCTACCAGGTTCCCCGACTCCATACCCTTGCTTTGAAGAATATACAAAGTGTTTTGGCCATCAGTTTATCTTTTGACCTCACACTTTAGGGGGAAATATGTTACACATAAAAATGACACACTTAAGTATCTCACCCTAAGTGTCGCAAGTGTCGTAAAAGTGATGTATGCACCTTGGTAAGTGTCACAAGTGTCATCAAGTGTTGTATGCACCTTACAAAGTGTCGCATGCACTTTTATATTTTTTTATATGTGTTTTAACCCCTTGAAACCATCAATGAACATTTTCCATGATCCCTAAGTCATATTGGAGGAAGAAACCCATCATTTCAAGGTCAGAAACACACTTTTTACTTGAACAATCGACCTTTTTGGGGGAATTTTTGAAGGGTAGTGCCCCCCTAGACATGTTGTGGGAGAGCTACCCCATATATCAATTCCCCCTTTACCTTATTTATGGAGAGTTTATCTAGGATCAACGTTCTGTCTCTAACTATGGGGGAGCATTGATTTTGGTTAGAGGAAAATTTGGAGAATCCCGCATCTTTCTGAAGACCATCTCTTGGAGATGAGGTTGGTTTGGATCGAATGTTATCCTATGGCAATATCCTAGGATCAAATCCTAACCTAAAGGAGTCATATCCTTAAATAATCTCCAAATCTGCTCATGGTGGTTGAGCCTCCCAAGCTTATAAAAGGATGCCTTTCCAAGGGTGAAAGAAAGGAGCTTTCAGGTATCAAACCTTTGATTCTGGAAGAGATGGGAGGAAAATAATATGCAAAGTATTTTCATTATTATTGTGGATATTTCAAGCAAGGTTTTGGATGAGGATAATTTGTAGAATTTGTTGCAACACCATCCATGATTGTAAGTATCTCTTTCAAGTTCTCATCAATATACTTGGCCTATTCCCTTCTAGTTTGTGTATCTTACATATGCTTTTCTATTATAGATGAATTTGTTTAATCTAACATGGTAGAGTAGGAGTTTCCTTGTTTCTCTTTATTTTCTGTGGTTTTGCAGGTATCAATTTGTGTGAAGGAGTTTGGACATCAAAGTCGAATTGGAATAGCAAGGACAAACACCGGAAATAGGTACGATCACTTTTTTATCCTTCTCTCTTTTTGGCTAGTTAAACAAATCTCAAAGGGATGTTAGTGTCCATTTGTATCTTTATGTCTTGGTATTAGGGGTATAGAATCCAAGTGGATATTCACATGTCCGCAGGGGAATTTTCCTATAACAACAAAGAAAGACCATATGTACAATATAGAACTTACCCTCACACACAACAATGCTATAAGAAAATAACTACTTTGAGGAGAGAAGGAGAGAAAGAGAGAAGGAGATATTGCACACCTTGTATCCTATGTCGGATTTCAATCCTTTCTTTCCACCTTTGATTATGCTTCTGATCTCCACTAGTATCAACCAGGAAAAGAATACCAAGTATATGATGCAACAAGGTATTTATGAATTCAAAGCATACATATAATGTGCAAAAATTCAAGTATATGAAACAAACTAACATATATCAGCAGATTGAATTATTTTACACATGTATGGAGGGAAAGATAAATATTTTATTGAAAATGGTGAAATTGGGTAGTTACAACCTGATTCTAATCGTCGGCACTGCCTCAAAGCCAACCACCCAGGTTCCTCCACTAGTCTTTCAAGCATCAACTCAACAATACCACCCTTACTCACATTACCCAAAAGGTATAGGAACACACCCTCTGGTCATATAAGAGAGAATAAGGAGTACTGGAAAACAAGTTCCAGATCAAGGGGATGTTGCTCATAAGATCAAGGAAAATAGAGAATATTATAAATTCGTCAGGATAATATTGCACCTAGGTTGTCCTCCTCATACATGCCCTAAAAGGTACCTTTATACCATCCTAAATGGTTTGAGGTGTTTGAATTCCATTGTGTATGGGCCAAGGGAATTTTTGGAACTATCCCAACCGAAAACTCCGCCCGAAAATGTGGAATATTTAATTTTTTCATATTTTTTGAGGGCATCGGGGGGTTGCAAACTAAAAAGGCATAGACATATGTGGTTTTCACATGTATGACCCTCGTATGGAAACAAAAGTGTTTTTTTTTATATGAGTTTGATGAAGGAGGATAGGATTTAAGTTTTCAATCTAGGGAAAAGGTCTAGGACATCTCACAAATGCAATTGATGTGGAAATTTGTGGTATAATAGATGCCCCCTAATATGTGAGGTCAGAAGGGAAAATGATGGTTGAAATAAATTATAAATCTGAGAGGAAAGGATGAATTGAACTAGATCAAATGAAATTTCTCAAACAACTGATCCAAGAACAGAAACCATCAGGAGAGATCAAGTAAGAGTATTCTCTTCCCAAGTCATACATACCCATGCTCAAGAACGATGTAAGAATGGCTTCCAAATCAAGTACATTGTGGATGCATGGCATATATGAAAGTATGAATGATTTCCATGGCCACGAACAATACATAGTGGATCCATGCAAAAAGTAGATCATATCCACGAATGGATTCATAGTGGAGATTTGTGTCAAAATCAAATTAGAGGATATTTAGAACCAATGAAGTGAACAAATTGATCCTTTGCAAGTACCAATGTATGTGGGGTGGTACACTCAATATATGTCGAGTAGGAGCACAAAATATGTGATGCCCGTACTTCACCCAAAGTCTTCAAAATGATTCATCGTGGTACGATTCTACACCATGTAAATAGATGTGTTGGGGTCGAACATAGTGGGACACCATTTGATTACTAGTCATTGATGTCTACCATTAACAAAAGTGAGATGACTCACCAATGATGATAAGGGGTTTCAAGGTACGATGATACAATCTAACAAGTGTAAATAAATGACTTCGTTTCAAACACTTGGCAGAATCTATCGATCAGGGGACATTGATGTATTCCCACTATCAATAGTGAGGGAAACTACCACTAATTACTGCAATTCCCAGGGTACCACAAATAAATCTAGATCCATGTCCCATACAAAGATGTGTTGAATTCAATAGGAAGAGATATGTTGGAAGGAATACATTAAGGAAGCTTCCTTCATCCAACACGAGGGGTAGCAGAAGGCCAAATATTTGGAAGGACTTGAACGAATATATTGTAAGGACAATACCGAGGTATGACTCTGACATGCACCAAATGGAATAGTGCACGACAAATACTAGTAGTCAATGATAAATACTACTGACAAATACTCTTTGAATAGTAGTCAATGATAAATACTACTGACAAATACTAGGAATCCACCAATGGGGTCAAATGGAAACCAAGGTATCACACGAATCCCTATCTGTGATGATTATTTTTTATGTAGAACACAAGGGAAACCACTCAGTCAGCAACCAATGATGTTTTTTCATTTGTTGAGTGCAAGGTCACCTATCAATGATGGAAATAGGCCCAAGGTGCATCTCTAGGTCATACTCTCAAAGCAATGTGTCGGCATCGATAAGAGAATAATTGCAAGTAATAATTCAATGGGGACCTTCTATACTATCACGAGTGAGATACAAAGATACTTGTGAGATTGAGACATACTTGACTGACATAGGAAGGCCGACTTGAAAGGTTAGATACTTTTTGCAGAATGGTCAACTCAGACTGAAACTTTCCTTGAAAAAAATAACGACACATTATGTGACTTAGGCATCATGGATTATAAACTGGGATACACTCATGATACAGAAGGCATCATCAAATGCTCCATATGTCTAGAAAAATAACTAATCAGAGGATATTATACTCAAAATGAAGAAAAAGTATCCTAAAGCCATACAAAACCCAAAATATTGAGAAATTGACTAAAATATTGTGCTTTGTTCAAGGGTGAAAAGACTGTTGCCAACAAAAAGATAGACACTTTCCCCCCTTGTTTTTGGTTTTTTTATTTTTTTTTCTTTTTCATGTTATTAAATCCTGAAAAAGATTAAAATAAATGTTATAGAATAGTGGAGGAAATGAGTGTCGCGGGCAAGAAAACTAATTTCAAAGCGCAAGGAACATACCTATTCTCAACTCAAGGAAGCATGTGTAGGATAAGGACACTTAGGGGATGTTTCCTCCATGGTTGATGTGTTGAGTCGCAAAGGAATAAATTGTAAGGCTAGCAACTAATTAGCTACAATCAAGACTTTACCCTGTTGGAGTAACTTCACACACACCTAGGATTTATTTTTCCTAAGGTTTTTATTTGTTTATTAGTCATAATTAGTCATTATCCAGTCTCCTATATTTTAGGAGAGAATATTCCACCTAGAGAATATTCTCTTTCAGTTCACACTTCAGTTTGACTAGTTGAGTTGAGTTTAGATGTTGCATTGGGA